>JAJQOW010000072.1:0-184461 GCA_037975125.1 Latrodectus hesperus
AATAAAACACTGAAAAATAGAAATTTTTGAGGTCAAAACATATATATTACAAAATTTGTGTATCCAAATAATTTATATTTTCCTATTTTATAATTCATGCTCTTATATCTAATAAAATACTTTCTAAAAGAAAAAAATATTTGATGTTTAAAAAATATTGCTTATGCAGTAAATAACTATGAAGTGCCAATGCTTTATTACTAACATTATTTATGTGTATTATATTTTGAAAAGTATGGTGCATAATAAAATTAAGTATACGAATTTAATTATGATTCTATTAACATATAACTAATAAATTATCAAAATTAAAATACATAGTGTTACCTTATCATTTCTCTTCACAGATTCAATACATATGAGGCACACAATAGCACCAGATGTTATAGAGTCTTGAAGATATTCTCTCACTTTTCGTAAATTTTGATAATCACCAACTGAAAGCATAGGAAATATTTCATAAAAGTTTGATTTCATATGCATACAAACATAAATTTTATATAATATCAATTGTAATTGTAATGGAAAAAATAATAAATGTCACCTAATGGAATTCTATACAAAAAATAGAATTTATATGCAAAAAGTAACTAAAATAAGAGGAGTATGTGTATTTCCTATTGTGTTATACGTTTAAAAATATTACTATAATACAGAAAAATGTTATAAAAGTTTCTTCAATTAGATTCATATGAGAATAATGATATATAAAACATCAAAGATGAGCATTGGCACTTTAGCAGTGCATTTTTTTATTTTATTTAAAAAGATAATTTTTAAAGCATAGTATTGCCACTTCTTACCTCCATAGAATGAGCAGGTTTTTTCTAAAACATAAATGTCATCAATTTCCTCTTCTGAAGAAGAGTCTGATAATATTTCTGTATCAAGAAATTTAGAAGAGTTCATTCGTATCATTTCACACACCTCTTCAAATCTCTTATTACTATGATTTGACTCATCTGAAAAATTAATGGGAACAATAGCTTATACACATACACATGTATAGATGTAAAATCCTATTTAAAACATTTACAACAAAATTTGCAAATTAAGGAAACTCAAATTTTTTTATTGGTCACCATAATGATTTTCGTCATATAATTTATTATCATGTGACTAATTTTACAAAATAAAAGTGTAAATTTCTTGTTTACTCTTTCCTCTATTCAAAATAAAGATGAAAGCAAGTATATAACTGAGATGATTCAACTCTTACTTTTTAAATAACTAGATTTTAATAATCCTGAGATAATTCCTTAGATTTGAATCATATTGAAAGGTCTAAAGGTATATGAAAATAAAAACAGATGGAACTTGCCATAAATAGATTTATCACTTCATGATTCCTAATTAGATGGAGCTACAGTGTAATGGGGATTTCAACCTCTACAAACATCCATACACAAGATGGAAAACAAACTCAAGAATAATTGAACTAAAGATTAAAGCACCGATTGTTCAGCTAAATTATTCTATTGGTCAAACTGAGCAATTTACCAATAGAAAACCACAGAATGACATGCTTAAATTGTCTGCTATTTTTAATATAGGCAGTCAAAATTTTCAGTTTTCTACCTACAGTAAGAGCATATCATTGAATATTATAAAATTTAATAGTGAATATAAGAAAAACAAAATTTAATAATAAGCAAGAATATCAAAGCTTTGTATTATATCATGTATAAAATATTAATTTAAAAAATACATGAAATACATCTGCTGTTAAATTTTCTTTACATTAAAATAAAAAATGTAAAACTGGATAGTTTATAATAAATAGCTTTTCTTTATGGTTTGGTTTCTTTGTTAGTCTATGGTTTTTGTTTGCAGAAAAAGGCTAATCATATCCAGCTTTCTTTAGGACATCATTAGCTATAAGTAAATAAGAGTTCTCTTGCACATCTAGATTCTTCCTAAATGATACAATGAATATGAAGAATCTATTTAAAAAGTTAAATATCCTAGTCTAATCTTTGTCGTATCTATGATTTAAACTTTTTTGACAAATGTCATTTTAAATAAATGAATATCGATAAATGCTATAAATAAACAGCAATAAAATATTTAAATAAACTATATATATTTACTGTGTGCATATAAGATATATATACTATTGTCTCTTACTCTAAATTGGATAGACACTTTTATTGGATTACAGAATAATCAAAAATATTTGACTAATTGTAAAGAGAAAAACTCCCAGCATATACAAAGATGCCTGGCATCCATGAGCATCGCTGAGAGCCAAGACTGCTGATAGACTGGCCAGTCACTATTTAGCCTCACAGGCTCTGTCAATAAAGTGATTGTCATTGATGTTAGGCCAGCAATATGGTCTGCTTCTGGTGCAACACTGGATGGCCAGCAATGTCATATTCACAACGTGTAATAAAATCTATTTGCCAACACTTGCCCATATACAGTTATAAATCAGACTTTAGCTGTTTGGCAAGTGATAGGCACTTTTACCAACTTAAGGCTAGTTATAGATTATTTATTTCTTCAGAAAAAAATGGAACCTTTATCCATTTTCATCAACTAATAATTTATATATATTGTAAAGTTAATACAGAATTACTGGAAGTCCATTACTTTAATACTGAATCTATTTTAGTTATTTTAGAAAAATATAAGGCTCTCTAAAAGTAATTCTCAAATGACATAAGTGCACTTTAGTTTTTAAATAACTATATAGGAAGATTTCAAAAAATGTATTTCTAACTCATATTTTAGTAAGCTTGCAAAGTTAGTTATCCAAATTTTACAGCTTACGTTTATTTACATACCTGAAATAATTTTATATTCAATATTTTTTAAATCAATTTTATTTTATTCTTCTACATTATTATAATTTTTATAAATTTATTTTAATAATTCTTGTATAAAGCAATCTCACTTTATTACTAAAATTTGAACTTGAAGATATTAAAAATCAAAACTTATTTTTTTATGATGCTGATAATTTTATAGAATTATTTTAAAGCACACACACGCATATTTTCTTTGTATATGAATGCTTCATTTGGAAAATCAATTAATTTCATAAAACAAGTTGAGAAAAAGGATAAAGTATTTATTTTAAGATTAACATTTTTTATTACTTCAATGGTTTTTATTGTGTTAATTCTTATAAGTAAAATTTGTTCTTAATATATTGTTATATATTATTTAGAATTTTGGAATAAAAATTTAATAAAATTCAGTAACTTAATTATTAATTTTAATAAAATTCATTTTACTGACAGTTTGTGTTTGCTGGGTTAACAGAAAATTTAAAGGATAGTAGGTAAAATAGCAGCTTTGATAGTGGTGTATATGATTATATAAAATTAAAATCAAGAATTCATCTTTATGAATATTTAAAATTCCCATATTAAAAATGGTAATATAACAAAAAAAGTATAAAATGATATTTAAAAAATTGACTTATACATTATAAAGACATAAATAAAATTTAATGTAATTTTTCCTTATATGAGATTTTAATCACTTTGAGGATTTCAATTTTTCAAAAAATCTCGGAATTATTAAAAATACCTTTGATAGAAAATTGTTAAATGATTGTTAAAATGAAAAAATTAAAATTAAATTTGTTTATAATAAGTAGAATAATATGTATTATGAAAATAAAATTCTATTTCAGTACATCATTCTGTGCAAATAAGTTTTCACGAAACAATTTTCGTACCAATTAAAATTTGTCTGAAATCATGTGATTCAGTAATTTTAGATTTCACACGATTTCAAATAATTCTTTTAATTTGGCCACAGCTAGGCTCTTCAAGCCTAAATAATACAAAATAAATTTTTCACAATTTAAAAGAATCCATATATGGGATAACACAGGGTTCGTGCAGATTTCCAAGAATAATTTGCCAGGAGTTTTAAGGAGTTTTCTAGGAGTCAAATCAAAACTTTCCAAGAGGTACCAACATTCACATTAAATAAATTTATTTTATTTTAAAAATTGTTCTTAACTAAATATGCATATACTTATGCACATGCAATATTTTTCATTCATTTCTGTTAAGTAATAAAAATAAATAATTGCAAACATTTTTGAGACTATTTTTTATTTAAGTTAAAATTGCTAATGATTATTTCAAAAGCCTTCAATGAATTTACAGCTACAACACAGCAAAATTTTATTTAATTAATCCACATTCTATATAATACTGGATTATACATTGTATAAAATAATGAGTTATTTTAGAGTTTTTAGACATTTTCAATAGATTCCCATCTATTAATTTATTGAGTATTTCAAGATGTGTATGACAATTTCATTTCAAATATAAATACACTTACTCAAAACTAATACAACTATTAGAAATAGTTTCAAAAGTCCATTGGTCATTGAAAAGACACTTTCCACCAGGCATATTAAATATATATAATTTATTAAAAATTTACCATAAGGTCACCCTTGGCAAAATTTTCAAAAAGTTTCCAAGGGTGACCGCATGCCGAATTTCCGATCGGAAAAACGGCGGTAGGAAAATGGCTGAAATAATGACAAATATTTCACACATTGTTGGTATTTAACAATATGTTTAACTAATTTTACAAAATTAACAAAAAATGTGGATTTATAGATTTCAAACATCAATGGTAAAACAATAAAGTTGATATGTTAAATTATCCATAAAAATTTTTGATTAAATTTCATATCAATTAATTTAAATCAGTAAATATTCATGAGAAATTAATGACAAATAGGGTTGCCAAAATACTAGTTTGCCGGGTTTCCAGTAAAAATGTTCCCCAAATTTGGCACCAAAAAAAACACACCAAGGGTGACTGTACAGCAAATCTGATCCCATAATTTTTAATTCGGTTTTTATAAACAAAAATAATAACAAATCATCAATAAACAAATTCCATTGAATTATACGTAATTTTCATCAAGGTAAACATGTAAAATATGTTTTAATTCAAAAATTTTATGTTTAAATATTATTAATCAAAGAATTTTATACAATAAAAGGTTGGTTGGTTGGTTGGTTTGTTTGTCGCACAACGGTCATTTTTTGCACACGAAGGCTAATTAGACCGGGACTTACGGCTTAAAGTGGATTCCGAACCACTACAAACATCCATGCCCAAGGTGGGATTCGAACCCACGAACTGTTGAACCGAAGGCAAGAGCGCTAACCATTCGGCTGCCAGTTCGGCATACAATAAAAGGAAAACAACAGCAAATAGAAAAAGCATCAATTAAAATCGCCAGTCTTAATTATGCAATAAATTATTTTTTGTTTGATAATTACTTCACTTCACTTTAAATAAATCTAAATACTACTATACTGAGTTATCATGAAATTATTATAGCTGAACTAGATCCTAACAACGTTTATACAAGTCAACAGTTGAAAATACAAAAAAATTAATATCGATCGTGGCAACAATTAAAATTAATACTAAATTAAGTTTTCCGACAATTTTATTGAAAATTTTAAAATATTAAAAGAAAAAAATTCAAAAAATTAAAATATTTTGTAGAAAAAAATAAATGCATCCAGGTAAGACAAAATTCCAGGGGTAATTCACGATTTTCAAGAAGTAAAGTCAAAATTCCAGGAGTTTCAAGTGCCCTTAAAAAAATTTTTTATTTAAGGAATTTTAAGGAGTTTCCAGGAGGTGTGTGAACCCTTATAACATAATACAAATTATCAAACAACTGCAAAAAATGCCCTGTTTGAGCTTGTTCAATTATACATACATGGGATCCTTTTTTCTTATAACATGTAATTTTAATTAATACAACATTGATTGCCCTATCTATAAAAAACATCCTACAAAGCGTAAAGGTACTACGAGGCTTGTATCAACAACCAGACAAGCTAAATCAATAACATGAATAACATTGGTTTTCACATTTAGTTTTTAATCAATTAACCTACGGCACACGCCTTTAAGAACATTCCATATATATAGTGCTGCCAAAGCACTGCCTGTTTTACTGCTTGATGATTATAAAAAAAAGATCAGAGAAATAAAAAGGTCTGACCAAAATCATCAGTTTTTACGATAATTTGTTTTTAATTAGTTCAGCATGTCACACTTGTAAAAAACATCTATAAGGATTACGGGCAAGAATCAACCAAGAAATAGCACTACATTAATAATGTGAATAATATGCATTCAAAATCAATAATGTAAATAAAATGGATTATTAAATTTTATACTTAAACAGCACAAAAGGCATACTTAAAATTTTCTAACAGCTAATTTAATAAGATATATAGTGAATAAAATATATGTAGCATATTTGTAACAGTTCATACATAAAAATTGAAAGAAATTACCTTATATATCATTTTCATCTGAAGTTGTTTTCTTCACAAACTCCAGTTTTAAAAATATCCTCCTTTTTTCCATACTTTATAACTTTCAGTTTTCAATTTTAATTCGAAATTTAAAATTAGTATTTCCTACTCCCAAATAGTCACTGATCACAAACATTTCAGATTAAACTAACTAAAAAAATGTTTTTCACTATGATGCACATGGGTCGATTAATCCTTCACCACAACAAGGCCAGAAACTGCTACTCATTTATCATTACTTGGTGAGCACCTGTGAACCAAATGACTGTGGTGAGTAGCATTATCCATGCCATACCACCACAAATCCATTTACAGGGTGGGTCACATTCATACATCAACTCAGAAGAAAGGACAGAGAAATACAGAAAGTAAGAAACAGCCATGCCCAAACCAGGATTCGAACCCAGGACCAACAGCCTAGGAGTCAGGAATGATAATCACTCAGCCATTGCTCGGCACTAAAAAACTAAATTTCAAACATTAGATATTAACAACCATAAATTTCAAACTCAGCTTTTACAATCCTAATGAACCCTATCTCATAAGATCATATCAGAACTGCAATCAACGTTTGCACACAATGGATATTTTCATAAAATTGTAGTCAATTAATAGGCATTTTAAAATGCATCACTGTGAAAAATCCATTTTTGCTTTATAATTTGATATTTGAACAGCATTTTGCTCATGTTGATGGAGTAATTCCCAAATAGGATATAACAGATAATGAATTCAACAATAAATCAGAGATATGGAGTAAGTATAAATTCAGTGAAAATAATTGAACACATCTAAATTATTACAAATACACCATGAAAGAGCAATGTAAATTAGAAGAAAGAATATTAATACAAACCATGTTTCTTTCCATCTTGATTTTTCTTCATGTTTCTTTTGAAGTTTCTAATATTTCACTTTTTTCTAAAAATAAGGATGAATAGACATTGAAAAACATGATTGAATTTTCAAATATATATGCATTAAAATTTTTAATCCCATTTACATCATATGAATAAGATTTTTCTAAAATCCTACAGACCAGTATGGTTTACTCAGGATTTATAATTTTTGTACCAAAGGCAGAACAGTTATCTCACCAACCTAAATAAAATCACTACACACAATATCTGCTTACCAACCACCGATTGCACTTAAGCTTCAACATCACAATCCCACACTCTTTTAAATTTCAAATATCGAAATTTTAAATATTTCATTACAATTTCTTACTACAGAAGTATTAAAATGCTAATTACTAGAAAATAATTTTGCAAACACTATATAATAAAAAACAAATATAAACTAAGCAACATGCAGTCTACAATATGTGACCACCCAGCAATAAAACTATCAAAATCATGAATAACAAATGTTTTACAAAAATTTGCATTTTAATTAACAGGGCAGTAGTGTCCACTGCATTGTTAATTAAAAAAACTTTGGTGTGCTGCAATCTAGGCCTGATTTAAACAGGGCAAAAAAGCTAAATCTATAATGTAAACATACATTCTTATAAAAACTACAATTTCTAATTAATAAACAAAGTTTTCAAAAAATCTACACACAAATATGTAAAATATTTATATAAGTAATACTTAATAGATAAAATATTACATACAACAGCACACAACATTAATTAAATACATTGCCTCTCATTGAAAATGCAACACCAAGAATGAGTTGCAGAAAATTATGCAAATTTCAGGGTAGATGCACCATACTGAGTTTTGCAAATGATGTGAAATGTGCAGCTCTCCAGTAAACATTGGATAAGATATAAGGTGTGGAACCTGCAGTGGGCAATATTTGCACTGTTATTGCTGCTTGAAAAATTATCATTGAAAGTTTGTTCTTGTTGAAAAGAATACCAGTAATTGCAGTGAATGCAAGGCCAACATTGAAGGTGTTAATTCCAGCAGAATGACGTGTTTACAAGGGTCATGATGATCGAACTGAGAAAGGCAGGTTGGTCCTTACAGCAAATCATACCTGACACACATCTGGACGCATCCACAGTGCACCGGCTATGGCAAAGATGGTTGAAACAAGTAATTGTTGTTTTTTTCTTTTTTTCCTACGTCAGGAATTGGCTGCATCGGCCATTTTCCTTCTAGCAGACCAATACAAAGTAGCCTTCATATGATAGTTGTCAAGCATAAGCGAATTAACATTGTCCAGAGGTGGGAAAATGGTCAAATGACTAAAATTCATTGCCTCTCCTATGAAACACAGGGGGCAGTCAGGGGAGTTAAAAATGCCAATACGACAAAGATGATCTTGAAGGTAGTCATGTCCACTCTGAATTCTAAAATTTGCACTAAAAATTTCTCATGGGAGGTCCATAGGAATAGGAGTGTGTATAGGAGTGAAAAGCCAGTTTAGACCACACTTTTTCTGTAGCCTCTGCTTTCTGGCATTTTTTTACAAAAGCATTTGTTGTTTTGGTAATTTCAGATGAAATTTGGTTGTATGAGAGAGTCAAAGAGGGATGTGGGAGCAAGCATCCCTTTTTGCCAGTTGATCCACTATCTCATTGCCATAAAGTAATTGTGGTGCAGGGTGCTGGTGCAGCCAGAATGACGTCAACACACCTGGATTAACATGTCCAACGGAAGCATTATGGCAGTCTTGCAAAGCACGTCTACCAAAACTCTGCAGCATGTGCAAGACACCCTAGATGCTCCTATATTGAACAGAACTATTTGCCATTGATTGGTTGCAAGTGGCCTGCACTCATGGCATATGTTAAGACTGCCATTGACCCCACAGCAAAGACATCAACAACTGAAATTTTGCCAGATATGAGAAATGTAAATGATAAAGTGACATAGAATCGTCTGCTCGGATGTCACACTTTGGTTGCTTCAGAGATAGTTGTCATGTACAAGTGTGGCATTGACATGGATACAGGTCCAATCCTGCATCAATTGTTGATCACCCCACTTCGCAACAATGCAGCATCATGGTTTGGGTCGCCACTGCATATGATTCCAGGTCAACTCTAGTTCGCACTATGACAGCCCAACATTACATGGATGATGTGCTTCCCTACTTTCAGGGGTCACCCAATGCCCTTTATCAACAGAATAACACCCGAATACACATTGCTCGCATCAATCAACATGCCTTGCAATGCATACAGCAACTGAACTCACCAGATCTCTCACCAACTGAAAACATTTGGGATATGACTGGATGCCTCAAAAGATGCATTTTAGCAAATGGTTAACTGGAAATGAAGAGCCATTCCGCAGGACACCACCCCAACTTTCATTGACTCCGTGCTTAACAGACGTGTTGCTTTGTTTATCAATGTCCACGGTAGTCTTATAACCTACTAACCCAACCCAGTTCTGGCTTTGTATTATGCATATCATTTCGAAATATAGATCACTTAATGTTCGTTATTGTATCTCTGTATTTGCAGAATTTTGTCTCTTTCTAGCAACTCCTTCTTGGTGTTGCATTTTCAATGCTAAGCAGTGTACATAAAATAACTCACCCAATCACTGCATGCAGAATCATCGGCATCAGTCTTAAGGGATTTTATGGGTCTTTAAAGTTATACCACAATGTTCTCTGAATGATTATGTGGCGAGATATACTTCACAAGGAAAATAATAATTCAAAATAATAAAATCAAATTTAAAATTAATTTATCTTATAAAATTAAAAAATTTATAAAATAAATTCAAAAATTTAACTTTAAGAAAAATTTCAAAATATAAACATTAAATCCCTTCTAAAGCTTAAAATATAACCGAATAAAAACAAACTACTAATCAAGTGCTTCAAGTCTTACTCGCAGACATAAAAAATTATAAAAAATACAAAAAATCATTAGCCAGTTTAGCCCAGTTAATTACCAGCACAGAAATATAGGATTTAGCCATTTTCAAATTTAATTTTACTTTTTTCAAACATCAATAACCATATTACAAACTTTTATACACATAAAAATGTTATGATGACAAAAAAGGGCATTCACATTTGTCATCAAACTATTGTCAATGACAAAATGTTATGATTGTAGCCGAAAACTGTCAAAAGCCAAAATAAAAAAATGGTAATCCCAAAATGGCAAATACATTAACATTTCATGGAAAAAATATAAATCATAAACACAAAATTTAACATTGTGTTTATGATATATATTTTTGTGGCAAATATGAAGTGCCTAAAAATTTTCATCATCATTCATGGCATGCCAGCCCAGGATGGACCAAGGCCTTCTGAACAAGTTTCTTCCAGCCATCTCTTCTGGCAGCCAAACTCCTCCAATTTTTTGTTCCAAGGACCCTACAGTCTTCTTCGACTGCATCCACCCATCTCAGCTTTGGTCTTCCTTTTCTTCTTACACTGATGGGTTTTGCAAAAAAAATTTCCTTTGTGTTTTATTGTCCTTCATTCTAATAACATGTCCAACCCAATTGAGACGGCTTACTTTAATGCGATGTACAACGTCTGGCTCCTTGTACATTCGATATAGTTCTGTATTGTATCTTCTGCGCCAGACACTGTTTTCCTTCGTACCTCCAAAGATACTTCTTAAAATCCTGCGTTCAAATAGGCCCAACAGCCTCTCCTCTCTTACAGTCAAAGTCCAAGTTTTCGAGGCATAGGTCAAAACGGGACGGATAAGCGTTCTATAGATCTGTAACTTTGTTTTTCGTGATAAAAATTTAGTTTTTAATACATGTCTTAGGCCAAAAAAGGCTTTGTTGGCTACAGTTAAACATCTTCTTACCTCTGGGAGAATGTCATTATTTTTGTTAACCATTGAAACAAGATAGATAAATTCATCAACTGTTTCAAATTTATAATTACCAATGAATAGATGAGTTAGGGTAAATTGGGTTCTAGTTACAAGGAAATACTTAGTTTTAACTTGATTAACAATAAACCCTGCCAGCCTGGCCTCCCTCTCAATAGCCTCAAAGGCTTTTGAGAGGGAGGCCAGGCTATTAATTATTATAAATATTAAAATTAAGTATTTTTTACTTCTGGCTACCAGTGCAATGTCATCTGCAAATGCCAACACTTGAACAGATTTTCCGAAGATAATGCCCCTGGTATTGATACCAGATTAACTGATGACTCTTTTAAGAACGATTTTAAACAAAAGGCAAGAAAGAGCATCCCCCTGTCTTACTCCTTTATCAACAAGAAAATCTCTAGAGAGTTGTCCCTGGATCACGACCCTACAGGAAGACGAGTTGAGGGTCATTTTTAGCAAATTAACTAACTTTAATAGAATACCAAAAACAAGCATAGCCTTAAATAATTCATGACGGTCTATAGAATCATATGCCGCCTTGTAGTCAATGAACAAAATATGTAAATCAATATCAAATTCATGACACTTCTCCATAATTTGTCTAAGACCATGTGGTCCACTGTGGATTTGCCAGTACAGAATCCAAAGATAGTCGCCCACAATATTATCTACATACGGGACAATTCCTTGTACAATAACTTAGAAATAACTTTGTAGCACATGCACAATAAGCTTATTCCTCTTTAGTTTTCACATACTAATGGATCGCCCTTTTTGAAAATTGGACAAAGCAAGCTTGTAAGCCAATCCTCTGACATCTTGTTGAATGTCCAAACATACTGGATTATTCTATGTAAGAGCTCTAACACCTTTGGCCCTCCTTTTTTTATAAGTTCGGCCTGTATGAGATCTATTCCAGGTGCTTTATTGTTTTTTAGCTCTTTTATAGCAAGCAATGTTTCCTGCAGAGTTGGAAGATCCAGCTCCAAAGGTCCATCTATGATTTCCTCCTGTGTAATCGCAGGATCAACAGTATAATCATTAATCTTTAGCAGGTCTTCAAAATGCTCAATCCATCTCTCCAAAATTTCAGAGCCTTCACTAAGGATAACACCAGCCTTATTGCTACAATAGTTGTGATTTTAGGTTTAAAGTCTCTTCAACAATAACTGACCTCTTGAAAGAATGCACGGCATTCATTGGTCTTCTTGAGGTGTTCCACATCCTTGAATCTATCTTCCTCAAACGCCCTTTTCCTAGCCCTGAAAACCTTCTCATATCTCCGTGCCTTATGGTAATCCTCCAACATCCCCCTAGTACCATGCAGCAGAGATCTTTTATATGCAATAAGTTTTTGCTCATTTGCATATTTACATTCGTCATCAAACCAATCCTTACTTTTCTCCTTAGTCTTGTGGCCCAAAATTTCAGCTGCTGTATCAGAAATGGCCCTCTTAAATTGGCGCCATAGTTCAAGATCGGCCACATTGGAGACATCCAATTTCACTTCAGAAATTCTCCTTTCTAAAATCTTTCTATAATTATTGATCACTGTATCCTCTTTAAGTTTGTTACAATCAAACATTTTTATCTTTTTACTTTGTAATTTATTGGCATTGGAGACTTTACCTCTTAACTTAGCTAACACTAAATTGTGATCACTGTCAATATTAGCTCCTTTAAAAGTTCTAACATGAATCAAGCTTGTAAAATACCTAGCATCAACAAGAACATAATCAATCTGGTTAAGTGTTACCCCATCCGATGATTTCCAGGTATATTTATGAATGTTTTTATGTTCAAAATAGGTACTACCAACCACTAGGTCATGTGCAATAGCAAATTCAATGACGCGCATATCATTATCATTTGATTCTTCATGAACACTATGGCCACCAATAATGGGTCTGAACTCTTTCTCTTTACCTATTTTAGTGTTCAAATCACCCAAAACAAGTTTTATATCATCATGTGGGCAGCTCCTTAAGCACTCAGAGAGCTTTTCATAAAATATTTTCTACTCTTCATCCCTTTTGTCCTCTGTAGGGGCATGTACATTAATAATACTATAATTTGCAAGCCTCCCCTAAAACGTAACTTGTATAATCTTGGCGTAATAGCTCTAAAATCTATAATTAGATGTTTCAACCTCTTATTAACTAAGAAACCAGTTCCCTCTATGTGCTTTTTGTCGTGGCAGCTGTATAACAATAAATGAGTTCTCTTGTCTAGGGAACTCTGGCCAGTCCACCTCATCTCCTGGACTGCAGCAACATCCACCTTGTAACTATCAAGTTGCTGTATAAGCTCCTGCAGGGTTCCAGCACGATAGAGAGAACGCACACTCCAAGAACCAAAATTCAAGTCCTTAAAACTTTTCTGAGTTCGTCTACGAGTTAGGCACTGATCAATTTCCTGTTTAGACTTCGAAACCGAAGAGTTTTTTTCCGGGGTGAGGGGGTTAACCTCACGCCCAACCCCCAAACTGGATGACCAGTCCCCTGATATAATCCCCAGCGGCAGGGTACCCGGCTATCCTCCAGGCACTGGGCACCTATTTTTGTCGCCTTTTACGACACACATAGGCTACGTTGGGACTATTCTTACCCCCGGTCACCACACGAGATGCTTAAAAATTAATAAACCACAAAATCTGTCAAATCCGAAACCACAAATAGCAAACTATTGTTCTCCCAAGTATGGCTAAACATCACTAATGTCAATAAATTCAGAATTACCTATACAAATATTAAGCAGAACTGTTTAAGTAATAAAGATTTTATGGAAAAAGTATCTTTTCAATCATTCTTAATTAGAAGATGTCTTGCCAAACCAACTTTGTTTTCTAATCTTTCCATTAAATAAGCAATTCTGCTTTTTTTACAGGAAATTAATTTTATTATAGTAAAATCCCTTTAATTAAGAATTCTGTAACAGTTTTAAAAAATGACAAAATACCAAACATTATTTAAAATTAAATGTAAAATATGCAGAGTACAAAAAAAATTATCGAGCATGGAACTTAGAAACAAATGCAATAAACATATTTGTCTTAAAAAAATATGTATATAATTTTTTTTAAGAAATGTATAACAAATTTTTATACATGACAAATCAAGCAAAATGAGCTTTATTTAAAAATAAAAAATATTAAATGACAACACTTGATTCATTTATGTAATTTTATAACATCTTTCCTAAAGGCAGCAAAATTCAAAAGAAATTGCTAAAAAATTTAAGTTTTTCCACAGATATATCCAGCCAAATATGAATCAATATTGCTTTTTCATTAATATTTTATATCCAACTCAGGTAAATAAGTAATGTCATAAATTTTTAAATAACAAAACTTTACTTTTAAAATTTAGAAATATTCAGTTTTGCATAAGTAAATGGTTGATAGGACATAATTCAAAATACAACAAAACGTTTTTTTTTTTTTTTTGCATCTCTAACAGTGGCATACTTAATTGAGCTACAAACTGAACCTTTACATTTTTACAGCTATCAATATATGGAACACAACAATGCACAAGCAATAAAATATATGTAATAAAAATGCAATAGTTTGTTAGAAAAGTATGATTTCTAACATTTTAAATTACACCTACCATTAAAGCAATGGTAGGTGTAATTTAAAATGTTAGAAATCATACTGTTGATGCAATAAGCAGCATAAACAGTGATGAATTTGAATTCTGATTAACAATGGCTTTTATGAAAACAACCTATAAAGTGCTTTCAAAATAGGGATCAATATTTGACCAATAGAATGTGAAATCAATAAAATAATCCTTTCTAATAAATGTAAATAAAAGCCTTTGTTATTAAATTTTAATTCTAAGTAAGAATTTTATATAGTAATTTTACACAGGGCTCGGTTACAGCCAATGTAAGCTTCTCACAACATCTCAGTGACCATCCTTCATCTCCAACAAGTTTTGTTCAAGTCAAAATCGGTGATTGTTTATAGCTGATTAATTAGCTGTTATTTAAGTTATCCTCAATAATTTGTAATTTAAAACTCTTACATCCTGTTTTCTAAAGTTCATTTACATATTTAAAATTATTATATTTAAAGTATAAGTCTAGAATTTGAAATATATTAACTATATCAGTGATTTCTTTTATAATTTTATTTGAAATCTGAAATTTAAATTCCCTTAAAAAATTATTTAGGGTAATTATTTAACAAAGAATTCAATTAAGTAAGTCCTTTATATTTCATTTGTATTAGTTTCATAGATATTAAAGTTATAATTTTTCAAAATAATTTCATAATCTATTCTTTTAAGATCATTTTTGAGTGAAATTTTTTCTTTGCTTTCATTTCAATTCTCATTCTATAAATTGAGAAATCCAATACACGTGTTCAACTAACTGATACAAAACACACATAAAATTTTTTTAATATTATGATAAAAATTTAAATACAGGAAAACTTTAACAAGCAGCTCTCATGATGAGTAATTAACATGAGGAGCATAATAAATTTTAAAAGTATGACCTGTTAATCACTAGCCAGTGTCGCCCGAATTCAGTTCGGGCAATTACTGCGTGCAGTATTTGTGATACCCGAACTCAGTTCGGGCAGAAGAAAAATTAACATTTCTATTTTTTGAAGTGCGAACTGAGTTCTTTTCTACTTTAGGATACTTAATTCCCTATTTTCCTAATAAATAACACAAGTGGTCCTAGTATTTTACCAATTCCAACTTTGGTTCTGAAGGTAGTCCATGACTACAAAACTATGGGAGGTGATGTTAAAGTCGATCAACATCTTACAGACTTCTCGGTTGCTAGAAAAGGAGGTAAAAAATATTATTAGAAAATATTTTTTCCATCTCCTACACCAGGTATTATATAAATAACTACTTTATTTTGCTAACTTCAGCAGGAGGAGCGAAAAATATAAACTTCAGAAAATCAATTGTTGAACTAAATAAACCAAATGTTCAACTACCAGGACCAGGGCGTCTTAGTGAAAGCTTACTGCACCTCATAGGTTGACACTTTCCAGAACACATCCCATCAATTGGGAAAAAATCTACTCCAACCAGGCAGTGTTTTATATGCTGTCATAAAACCGATGAACAAGGGAAGAGAATAAGGCATGAGACAAGAATTTGTGAACATCACAATATATATAGGCTTTTGAACAGTACCTTGTTTTGGGATATACCATACTGTAAAAGATTTGCAAAATTTATGTATTGAAAATCATGTTATGTTTTTATATTATGCGAGTTTATACTAGTTATATTTAGCTTCAAAATTTCATTTAATTTGCTCAATATGAATAATATGTATGTGTAATCAATGTTTTATGTGTATGTAAAAATTATAGTAGTTATTATATTTAAAACTTTATTTTTGTGATAAAAAAGCATTTTCTAACTCTTATAAAGAATAAAATTAAACAGTCAAAAAATTTTCCATTTTTGGTTCATTTTTCTGAAATATGTCACAGTTAAGGGGTTAAACAAGCCATATTTTGCAAAAACTAGTGGCAAAGAGAGGGGAAGTACTAGTTTGTGCATGTTTTATCAATCACATACACACAATATAGCACTAATTCCAGTAGCATATGATCAATTGTGATCACACATTTTCTTATACTTGTGTCATATTATAGACATGAATAAAAAATTAATAGAACTATTACGGAAATCATCAGGAAATAGATTTGTAACTTTTTTGTTAAAAATTAAATAAGCCCTTTTAAAAATATTCTCAAAAAAAGCCAATACAAAACAGCCATGAAGGACTAAAAATAATTATAGAAATGAAACATCAAATCACTGAAATGCAGGAATAAAGTGTAAGCATGACTTATCTAGAATGCACAAACCATCAGTCTATATCAACAATTTGCACTATCCTCAAAACTGAGGTCAAAACTAAGGGGATAGATGCTCCTCTCTCTCTCTCTCAGGGATTAACAAGAATATCTGCTCGATGGTTATGTTTTCTCATACTGTTGAAAGGTTGCCAGGGTTCATACAGATTTCCAAGAATCAAAGACCAGGAGTTTTAAAGAGTTTTCCAGGAGTCAAATAAAAATTTTCAGGGGGTATTGACATTCCTGTTAAATAAAAAAAATTTCTATTGTCAAAATTGTTCTCAACCAAATATTCATATAATTATGTATATAAAACATTTTTCAATTATATTTGTAAATAATAGAAATATTAGCAAAAATGAAAGAATATTTTTTAAGTTAGAATTGTATTTAATGATTACTTCAAATCCCTTCAATGAATTTATGGTTGTAACAGAAAAACTTAATTTAAATAATCAATATTCTTTATATTTCTAGATTAGACATTGTATAAAATAATGGCTAAATTTAGACTTTTTAAACATCCTTAATAGATTCCTATCGATTAATATATTGATTATTTCAAGATATTTATATATAAAAACCTTTTCAAATATAAACACACTTACTCAAAACAAATACAACTATTAGATAGTTTAAAGGATGATTTTTTTCCTAATTATTATCTAATAGCAATTTTAAATTTTTCTTCTGCTTACTTTAAAATTCTTTTAAAACTATACACACACACACATAATTTCACATTCATATTATAGACTTTTATATTTCTTTAATTATTCAACAGATTTTCATATTTTTTGATTATTTATATATACAAAATACTGCTGTTAGAAACTGCTAATTTTATACCTCTAGAGCTTTTGCTTTTAATTCATCATTAATACTGAGTAATAACTGTTCCTTCTTTGAAGCACCATGTCGGTACATGTTAGATTTTGCAATTAGTGTCAATTTACTAGTCCTTTCAGCTTTCCCAGTACACTCTCTATTATAAATTTATCAATTCTATTTATGTCATCTTCCAAATGTTTCATTTTGATTTTCAATTCATCAATTTCTTCAGGTGCTTTTTGCTTTCCCTCTGTCATCAGCTGCTTTATTTCTGTTTTAATTTATCTAAATATAATTTATACCTTTGCCTGGCAACAGCTCCTATGATTTGGATGTGATCATCAATGATCCGCTAAGTCACAATTGACTGATTATTTAAATTTTCTACTATCAAATTTTTTTCACAGAAAACCCACATTCAGCAGATGCTTGACCATAGGAGAGTATACTTACTTTCTATTAAAACAATAACTTTGACTGCTAGACAGTAAGTTAAAATAAAAAGTATCTATCTTTAAAAGGATAAAATTTTTCATCAATGTTATCTTTAAATCATTACAACTGAATGCAAGATTTCAATGCTTTTACAAAATTGTGAAATTCTTTTAAAATAAAATCACATTTTGACACGTTTATTTTACACACATTAGAAAAGTACAAAAGAAATTTCTGCATTTCATTTAAATTACTTGATTCATTACATATCAGTGTTCAAAGATCAAAACATGATATGTTCTGCACCACAGAATATTGCACAAAGGACATTTTTCTATTAACTTTTTTGTCAATACTAAAAATGATCTGAAATTTTAAAAAAAATTTCCATCTTCTGTTTTCTGTCAAAGTTTTGTTTATATAAAATTCTTTGATATTCTTTTGGTAATAAATCCAGCATTTCATTGACTAGCTTCTTTTTCATTATCTGTATCTGTTACATCAATACTAATAAGTGCAAATGAAGAAACAGCAAAAATTCTTTGAAAAAATTTTGAATTAAACTTTTTAACAATGTATGAAAATTTCCATCAATAAATGGCAACTTTAGTTTTTCTGTTTGATAAAGTATCAAAAGAGGTTTCACTTCCTGAGCAATAAATATAAAAGTTACAATTAATAGAAAAAAGTACATCTTATACACTTCTACACAATATTAGAAATTTTGATACCAGGATTAAGAAATTTATTGTTTTGAACAAATAACATGTTTTTAAATATAACAACATTTCAAGCAAATCTGTTCAAATGAAGCAAACATTTTACAAATATCAATAGTTCATTTTCTAACCATTGATGTTTGCAAAATTTTGAAGGAGAAATTTTACACCTGGCACAAGGCTACTAAAGTCATCCCTACAAGCAGCTGTGAGTCCTTAAATAATCTACAAACAGCAATTATTGTTACCTCATTTTCTGGAAATTAATAAATCTTTATTTTAGTCAATAGTTATGAATACAACATCAATCTAATATCGATCGTGTCGCCATCTAGTAGTAACATTAAAAATATTCAATTCAGTTTAACTAATATTTAACCCCTTAACTGTATATATTTCAGATATATACAGTTAAGTTCTCCCTTAACTAAATATATTTCAGAAAAATGGAACAAAAATGGAAAATTTTTTGACTGTTTAATTTTATTCTTTATATTATTATAAGATAGAAAATGCTTTTTTATTACTAAAATAAAGTTTTAAATACAATAATATATTTATAATTTTTACACATACACATAAAACATTGATTACACATACATGTTATTCATATTGAGAAAAATAAACGAAATTTTGAAGCTAAATATAACTAGTATAAACTAGCATAATATAAAAACATAACGATATGATTTTCAATACATAAATTTTACAAATCTTTTACAGTATGGTATATCCCAAAACGAGATACTGCTCAAAAACCTATATATTGTACTTTTTACAATAAACTCTTGCTTGTCTCACATGCCTTATTCTCTTCACTTGTTCATCGGTTTTACGACAGCATATAAAACACTGATTGGTTGGAGTAGATTTTTCCCCCATTGATGGGATGTGTTCTGGAAAGTGTCGACCTGTGAGGCGCAGTAAGCTTACACTAGGACACATTGGTCCTGGTTGTTGAACATTTGGTTTATTAAGTTCAACAATTGATTTTCTGAAGTTCATATTTTTCACACCTCCTGCTGAAGTATGCAAAATAAAGAAGTTATTTATATAAAGCCTGGTGTAGGAGATGGAAAAATATTTTCTAGTAATATTTTTTACCTCCTTTTCTAGCAACCGGGAAGTCTGTAAGATGTTGATCGACTTTAACATACCTCCTATAGTTTTGTTGTAGCCATGGACAACCTTCAGAACCAAAATTGGAATTGGGAAAAAACTAGGACCACTTGTGTCATTTATTAGGAATATATGGAATTAAGTATCTTAAAGTAGAAACAAACTCAGCTCAGACTTCACAAAATAGAAACATTAATTTTTCTTCTGCCAGAACTCAGTTCGGGCATCACAAATACTGCACGCAGTAATTGCCCGAACTGAATTCGGGCGACACTGGCAAGGGGTTAATTAAAAATTAATATTCATATTAGTTTTTATACAAATTTATTGAAAATTTTAAAATATTAAAACAAAAAACAAACTGAAACTAAATACATTTTCTAACAAAAATGCATCAAAATTTAAGTAAAAATTCCAGGAGTGATTCATAATTTTCAAGGAATCAAGTCCAAATTCTAGATCTTTCAAGAGCCCTAAAAAATTTCGAATTCCAGGAGTTGTACAAACCATGCTAATCTTCTATCTCCAATGTTTGATTAAAACATCATTTCAATTAAAATATAATTTTTGCATTTGTCTTAAATTTCAATACTTTATTTTTAACATGAATTATAAACATAACTTTTAAATTTTTACTTAAAACATTTAAATATCAATAGCAATGACAAATTTCAATTACAACATATTTCGTATACAGATGTATCCACTGGGTGGATATTAATGTAAATTAACTAAATTACCCTTACTTTCCTGGTGGAAGTCCTTTACATATTTCAATCTTACACCCTTTCTACAAAGTGAAGTGCACTAGCGCAGGAGTATAAGAATAAAAATTCATTATATATTATGTTAATTTACTTCCAAAGAAAATTCCTATAGTTTACTAATTTTATTAAACATGGTATAAACTTATTTTTGCATATTTTATACAAATTAAAATTTCCAGACAGAATTTCCCATAGTTCTTATAGTTGGAATTCTTAATTTTCAGCCAACGAACATAGTAGACTAAAGACTTTCCCCTAGAACGCATTAAAATGATACGATATCTTGGATACACTTTCTTGACTATTTTTCAAACAAGGGAGCGCAGAAAGCATTACAAGTGTTAAATGTAAATTCGTTTGCATTGTGTTTTGTATCGTTTGAAGTAGAAAATTTTGTATTTGAAGATTCATATTGTTGTAAACTGTTTAAATCATGATTTTGTCCTGACTGTAAAAGCGGCTATAAATTAGATATTAATCGGAAAAAGAAGATTGAAGGAAAAAAACAACCAAGTCTTAGTGCATCAAAGGAATTGCCTGCAAAAGACAATGTGTAAAATATTTCATCTACTTCAATTTTCAATAACTGACTTTATCTTGATAAACGAGTTTTTGTTGTAAAATGAACAAAATCTATGCATTTGTATTATTTATTGTGATCAGGCATGCAATAGGCGATAAATTTTGCTACCAAAGTATATTCAAATACCTAGATTAGATGTTTTTAATAAAATAATTGCTGATTATTTAAAATGCAACTGTTATAAGTAATAAATTATATTTATTTTGTTTATTTACGCATAATATATTGTGGAAAATTTTAAAGAAATCTGATATAATATCTGATATAAGAAATTTATGAAATATTTATTTATTAATTTAACTTTACCTCTTTATTTTTCCATTGTTTGCGGATTACTTATTAAATTAAAGTGTATTTAAAATCAGTATTAAAGCTAAAATTAGGGTAATCATTTTATCACCAATTTAAATAAAACAGGAATAAAAAATTATGGCTTGGAATTTAAAAACTTACTTATGCTTAACTGTAAGATTATTACATCATGATTAATTTTTTCTTAATATTATAATTCGTTTTTGATTAAGGAATCAAACTTGCTTGTGAAGTGGAGTCAGGCAAAAGCAGCTTAAAAGCAGTTGAGTATTTAAAATGTAGTGTGTTCTTTGCATTTTAAAACAAAAGACTTAAATTTTTATTATATACAAAAATTGTAAGATTAAATTGTAAATAATTTGTTTCGAATTAGTTTTTTTTTAAATGTAGAAGACACTTTTACTGTTTGGAATATATGTCCTTAGGTGTAGAATTTGCCGGAAAAAAACTGAACTTGAAAAGTAAAAGATGCTATTCCAAGCATCTTCTCGAACTTGCCCATATATCATTCATCAGACTTAGGAAAATGAAACTGCCTGCTGTTAGAAATACAGCAAAGAAAAATGTGATAGCTCTCCAGGATCATTAACAAATGAGCTAACATCTGGTCATGGTAAGTCATTTTATCATTATTTTACTGGAATTTATGTGTGTTTTGATTTTTAAATTAAGAAAATTGCAAAATATTTTTGTTGTCTGTATTAGCTCATCAGATATTTGCATTGATAATGCTATTACATAATTTAGTTATCTAAACTGAAATTAGATGAAGACTTATTAGCAAAGGTCTAATTTTGGAATCAGAAAAATTGGTTTTAAGGCATATAAAGGACATATTATAAACTATCAATATTACGTTTTGTGATTTAAATTTTTTATAATACAAATAATTTTGGCTTACATTAATGGTCTTAATGATATAATTTAAAAAGCTATTTTAAATGCGAAATTTCGCATAAAGTTAAGGTTGTTTTTCACAAGAATTTTTCTGAAATAAAATTTTCTGTTTAATCTGTGTTAAATGAAATGTTTAAAAAGATATTGTGAAAAATCAGGTGAGTTGATCCTAAATTAGGAGCGCACAACTTTGCTATTTATTTTGCAATAAATAGCAAAGTTTGTGAAGTTAGTTATATTATAGAATTTTTGAAAATTTGTTAAGATACGTTATAACATACGTTCAATTCCTGCTGATCGACAATTTGTAGAATCTTTCATAAATAAGATAATGTACAATTAATAGGGAGTAAAAATGTTTAATTGCTTCAATTGGTTAACAAGCTAGAAAAAATACATTTAAAAAATTTTAACATTGTTATGGAAATGTTTAATCATTAAAATCAATTTTCTTAAAAGTTAAAAATTAATTGATAAATAAATAAACATGCCGATTTCAAAACTGTAATATCTGGATCGCAAGGCCTACAGTGCCCATATCTGTTTTCCTACCTGAGAGCCCTGGAATGCGAAGCATATGTCCCGGTTAGGTAGTCAGCCCAAAACAAATTTCCCGGTGTTTAGTTCGCAAGCATGAGTGGTACTCAGTTAATCGATCCACTGAAATGATGAAAGGTTGACTTGACCTAGCCTGAGAATCGAACCTCGGACCTGTAATTCGGAAGCGCTAAGTCACCGCGCTTAACAAATGTACAAGTTTGGGTGAATTTTGTCATACAGATTTCCATGGAACAGAAGTCTATAAGAAATGTGGGACTGAAAAATGTTACTCGGTAGTAGAAAAGAATTTAAGCCGAAAACTATTAGAACTTCCAACATACCTTATCTCAAACGGTGAAATTAAAGAGAAGAAGAAGTTGCCATTCGAATACTTTTTACTATTTCTGCATCAATTGCAAGCTGCGAACGTTCATTCAGCAAAAATAAAATTAATTTTGTCTTATTTATGATCCACCATGAGTCAAAACCGTCTAAATGATTTATCAATTTTAAGTATAGAAAAAGAAAATTTTGAAATGATCAACTTTGATAAAATAATTGATCAATTCGCTTCAGCAAAGGCAAGAAAATGCGAATAGTGTAGTATATTAAATTGTGAATAATTACAACTGCTTATATCTATGATATGTTACGAATTATTTCCCGCTTAAAAAAATTTTGTTTTTTAAAATAATTGTAATTGTATATAAAATCAATTATATCTTTTTATAATTTGTTCTAAATTACACAAGTCCGGTTCTTCTAATGACACTTTTCCGAATTCAATATAAATGTTTTTTTTTAATTAGAATTGAATTTTGCTTAATATTAAAGCTGAGCTTGATACTTTAAATTAATATATTTTCAATTATTTTATAGTACGTACAACATTGTTATTATTTATATTGTACTCTTATTACAATTATACTCTATTCATTATAGTATTTTATATCGTTATATTATTATATATCTTTTATTACTTAATACATTTTATTCCTATACTTATATTGTATTATTATTTTATTTTCAAGGGGGCGCCAAATATGCTCACCACGCCATTGCCTATATTGGTTACCAGTGACTTTGTCTAGGTTCAGTATTGGCGATATATATCGGGCCAATCCTGGATGGTCTACATTTCGTTATGTAGGACTAATGTGGGTTGCCTAGATAGTGCCAAGCTCGGCAACCTACATTGGACTAATCTGGGTGGCCAAGATTAGACCAAGCTTGGCTTATAGGTTTGTCTACATTATATGTAGCTCATAATAACAACAGGATTATATTTCGAATTACTAAATTAGAAAAAAAAACTATCTGAAATTATTACAATAAGTATGATATTTTTCTCATTTAAATCTGTATTGTTTCATCTTTTATGAATAAAATAATGGTCATGCTTAAAATGTATTATTTTGCATTTCATTTTAAAAATAAATACAAGTGCCAAATTTGTTATTCTTTCATGCAGCATCTAAGTAATTTAGCAAAATTTACAAATTGTCGGATGAAAATCAGATTATGTTGAAAATAACATTCAAAAAGAAAGAGAAGTGAAGTAAAGATCAAGTAAATATTTCTAGAGATGGCAAAAGCAGACAGGCGGCTAGATCCTGCACCCTTGCAAATACGCGTTCGTTCTCTGATTGGTTGATCACATTCTTTGTTACTAGTGCTGTCATCTATCGGTTATTCAGAAATTTGTAAAGTCATTTTCAAAATTACGGTGCATTCCCGATCACGTTGTCTTTCATTAAAATGGGTGTTCATAAATGTGATAAGTGCAATAAAGTATTTTATCAAAAAAGATATTTGAGTAAACATAACGTCAGAATTCATCAAAAAAATTTAATGGCTTCAAAAAATAAAAAAATATTTAAGTGCAATAAATGTGATAATCTATTTGATTCTTACAGTAATGAAAAGGAACACCGTAAAATTCATTTTACCATTCACTGTGGTGAAGAAAATTGTGTTGAAAGATTTGAAAATTTGGAAAAGTTAAGACAGCATTTAAGATATAGCCATAAATTGGAAGATCAAGATAAATATGAAGAAAAGACTTTTGAATCACACTAAGGTATGTAATATTAATGTATTAAATCTTGCTATTTTACAGCCATTACTCATATGGCTGTCAAATCACTGAATAAATTATATTTTAAAATATTATTATTGAAATAAATGCTTGTTAACTTATAATCGAAATATATATTGAAATACATAACATAGGAAAACAGCAAATCATGATTAATTTTTGTAATATATAGAAGAAATATTATTTTACCTGTGAAATCTATTTTATTATGTTAATGTATAATATTTTTTATGTACATATATTTCAGATTTTAGTAAATGGCTTGCTTTTGAAGAAGAGCAAACAAAGTCTAATTTTGTTCTGGCTCGAGGAGTGAAAAAATTAAAATCTCATTCAGTGTATCATTATATGTGTAGCAGAAGTGGGCATTATAACAGCAAGTCCACAGGAGAAAGACAGTTGAAAGCCCAAGGAAGTAAGAAAGCTGGCTGTCACTGTACTGCTCAAATTATTTTGAAAGAATTCAAAGATCACTTAGTTATGAAATATTTCAAAATACACTATAAGCATGATTTTTTGTTGAGTCATCTGTCTGTGTCTAAAGAAGTGAAACAAAAAATAGCTGGTAAGTCTTATAACAATATATATATATATATATATATATATATATATATATATATATATATATATATATATATGAAGTCATTTAAAGCTGAATAATTGTGTAAAAAAACAAATAATACTTGATGCTTTATATTATATTCTAAATTGAAAATTGACTATTTCAATTGACAGTATTTTCTAAATAAATTTATCTTTGATTTGTAGTTATTAATATATAGTAACTTAACATAATTGAAGCTTAACAGTTCTAAGACATTTACTCAAGTACACCATTTTATTTAGTTCACCATTTTACTCAAGTTCATCAAATTATTAAATTCAAAATGTATCTATCAAAATTGTATAAAAGGATTCAACCATCTCCATTTTAAGCATTTTATTATAAATATTTATGTGTATATTAAAATGCTTAAAATGGAAATGTGATATTTTTAAGTTATAAATTTTTTTCCAATTTTGAAATTCTAAGTAATTATTTTAAAAAAAATTATCAGTGTAACATATTTTCTTCAAAAATATTACATATATTTTGATGTAAAGATAATTGTTTATTAAATTTGTTGTGTGAAAACTGTAATTATCTAAAAAAAATTTTTTTCTAGGGAAATTATTATTAGGTGTCAATGAAAACCGAATTCTTAGAGATGTTAGAGGTGATTTAGGGGTGAATGGTATTGAAGAAAGGCACCATATTTTAACACGCAAGGATATAACCAATATAAAATAGTATTGGTTCTAGACTTCATTTTTTACTCCATTTTCCTGTGATGAAATTAGTTTACATGTGTGGGTTAAAAATATGAAAGAAATTGGAGGTCTAATTTTAGATTTTAAGGAGCAAAATGTTTCCCATGAGCATTTAATGGATAAGGATTTTTTCTAGCATTTATGATGCCTGTTCAGTTGCAAATGTTTGTAGAATTTGGGAATGACAGAATTTGTATCGACTCCACCCATGGAACAACTGGATATGATTTTGAACTTGTAACTTTGATGATAATTGATGAGTTTGAGGAAGGTTTTCCCATAGCCTTTTGTTTAACTTCAACTGTTAGTTTTAGTACAATGACTCACTTTTTTCAAAAAATTAAACATGTGGTGCCTGTAGAAATAAAGGCTAAAGTTTTTATGAGCGATGATGCTCCATTTTTTTATAATGCAAGGGAAAGTGTCTTTGGGCCTGTTGAAAGGCGTCTTTTATGTGCATGGCATGTTGATAGAGCATGGCAAAGTCATTTAAATTCAATACCTATTGACAAAAGAAAAACCATTTACAAAATTTTAAAAGCTATTACTTATGAATTAGATGAAGATATATTTACTAATTTACTGCAACAATTTTTAATAGAATTAAAAAATGATGCTGACACAGAAAAATTTTATGAATATTTTTTGAAGTACTATAGTAACAGAACACATATGTGGGCATATTGTTAAAGAAAAAGAGCTAAATTGAACACAAATATGCACTTAGAACATTTCCATAAGGAAATAAAACATATTTATTTGGATGGAAAAAAATGCAAAAGGGTTGATAAGTGCTGTGAAAGCTTAAAAAATTACATACTTGATAAGAAATTTGACAGGCTTATTAAACAACATAAGGGAAAAATCACTAAAAAACATACAAGCTCATATCAACGCCATAAAGAAGGGGAGAAAATTACTTCAGATTTTTTGCAGATAGCAAATGATAAATGGTTTGTGAAGTCAACTTCGTTTCCTAGCAAATCATATGAAGTTAAGCAATTGCATAGCTGTTCTTCAGTTTCATGTAATATACTTTGTAGAGAATGTATATGCTGTATATCAGCTTATGAATGCACATGTCATGATTATGCAATTCTAAACAACATGTGTAAACACATTCATGTTGTCAATTTGCTTTGCAAGAAAAAAGAAACATACATTGGTCCTCTTCAAGTGATTCCATCACAATCATCTCCAATATTAAAGGATGCAAACAATTCAAATGATAAAATAAGTAATTTTGACCCTACTAAAGAAAGTATTTTAAATAAAATCAATAAATTATACATGAAAACCCAAATGAAATCTTCAATTGATGGGTTAGTAGCACAACAAATTTACGATACCCTTCATTCTTTAGAACATTTACTTGATAGTGATATCACCAATAGTGTCACATTCAATGCTTCTAAAGAGAGCCTTCTAATAAGAAAATTATTCCCCAAAAAAGATTTTTTTCTACAAAGAAACAGAAGGTTAAAAAACAAATGCTAAATAAACCATCCAGGGAAGAACAATTAAATGCAGCTAGCTCACTTTTAAATGAACCTTTTATAAGTATCAGCTGTAACAATGATCATAGTTATACTTAGATGTCAGATATAAATTTTTTTGTTGTGATTTATTGAATCCTATTTTTATTATTACAAATTGCTTATTGTTCCTATTTTTATTATTACAAATTGCTCTTTTAATAAAGTTAGTTATATGTGATTGAATGAATTTTGACAAAAATTATTTTATGTAAATGATTCAAAATTTTAACATCACAAAGTAAATAAACATTATTATGTGAATAATTAATTACCAATATATTCTCATGTATTAAACCTTTTCATTAATATAAATTTTATTGAACTCAAATTAACTATACAAATTTTTGGTAAACTAAAATATTTTTATATTTAACATAACAATTAAATAAATGACATTTTAAAATAATTTATATTACAAATAATATTTTATACAAAATATTAATGAATTTAATTAAATTTCATAACACTGAAAATGTATGTTTCTTTATTTTGTGCAATATACAATAATTTAATGTTTAAATAGAGCTGAAGCAAAAAGAATTTTTCATTGGACATCTCTGAACTTTAATTTAAAAAATATATAATCATTAAAGTCCTTTTACTGTAATATTTGGCACCATTTTATCTGTCAAAGACACATTCATGCAACATATTCTCAACATTACTATTGATTTTACATTTTTTTACTTTTTGATAGCATATAAATATGAATTTTTGAATAGCATATAAATATGAAGATTTTTGTATTTAAGATAGCATATAAATATGAATTAAACTTTAAAATTTATATCATGAAAAGATATTTGCAAATTCATGTTTTAATTATATTTTCAAAGTTTATTATTTATTATAATTAAAAAGAACAAATTAAAAACATGAAAATAAAATGAGTGATATAAAACAGTTAAAACATAAATCTTAACATAATGAAATTAATTTTATTTCAATATCATAATATCTCGTTAATTTTTTTTTTTGGAATCAAATATTCAAATTTTAAATTATTAAAAATGTACAATTTTGTGGATATTTTTCAGTTTGTATATATTAAAGCAACAGAACCATTTCTTTTAATAATTTTAGAAACATATAGTGTTGATTTTGAAATGTTTCTGCAATGCGTAACAGCAAATAATAATTAGACAGTAAATTAACTACTTATTATAGCTATTTTAAATCATCACAAATATAACTATAAGAGAAACTACAAAAATTGTTTTTATTTCTATTTTATTCAAAATAAATGAAATAAATAAAATTTCATGATAAAAATTTTCAAAATAATTTAATAAAATTCATATTTAATGTAATAAAAAATTATAATAAAGACATGTTGACATTTTCGAGCAGAACATACTAAAGTAAACTAATAGCAAATTTTGGTTACTTCAGCTGACAGCAATTGATGAACTTCGTGTCTGTAAGTCATTAAAATGCGATTTATGTGAGGTGGTCTAGGGTAAAGTGGAAATATGTCCCATCCAGAATTAGAGGCTTTTCTATTCTTGAAAAGTGCTAAAGGGGGAAAAACTTGCATTGCAGTGAAAGCCTAAACTATGTAGCATCGCGAAGCAAAAATGAAGCACTTTCTTCACCGAACCCCAGACGGTTAAGGGGTTAATAATTTAAAATAAATAACAATAAAAAATGTGATGTGATATGCTAAATTCTAAATTGCATAATGTGTATGCATAAAATGTGTAGCTTTTGTGTAACAGAATACCTAGAAATCATATGTTCTAGCTCTTTAGTAAATAATCGCTTATCACTTATTGTTTATTATTAAAGCAAATTCGTTTTTTACTATATTAATTGTGTAGTAAATAAAGTTTTATTGACATAACATCCATGTGATAAAACTCTCTCCTGTATGAAGAGAAATGTGTGGAATATCTGAAACCTACTGAAACTAAATTTTTTGAAAATTTTGTTTGTAAATAAAATATTTTCTCTCTTTCTCATATACATATATAATTAGAAAAATAACATCAAGTATTATGTAGTCAATATCAGATAAGGCTTTTATTTGATGCAGATTTTTGATTTACATCTGTACACTTAAAAATCTTTTCTGATACTTTTTATATAAAAAATTACTTTTCTGAATAACCATTGAAACAAATTATTTATAAAAAGGTATTTTAACCTCATATAAATGTTATTGAATTTTGTGTTGCTTTATTGCAATTGCTAATAATTCATGATCTGGATAAAATCCATATATATATAAGCATTATATTATTATATGCATATAAGCTTATATTATATTATATATATATATATATATATATATATATATATATATATATATATATATATATATATATATATATATATATATAAGATAATGTATCTGGGATATATTGGTAATGTGTGGTAGAAATCTATACATATTACCAAATTAATTTTTTAAGTATGATTGAAGCACTTTTAAAATAAAGTTTGATTCTAATGTAAAGAATTAAAACTTTCTTTTTCCCATTATCAATATAAAAAATTATATAGGCTTTCTTTCATAAACAATTATAATGGAATCAGATTGTCTATGTACTTGATTTAAATATCATTCAAAGTTGATATATTATAAAAATTTTGCTGTTATATACATTTTATTTCAACTTAATTATACTGTCAAAGAAATAAATTTAAATTAACTATTCTATTTACAAATTTTAAGATGGCAAAAGGATAAAAAAACAACACTGGATAAATCATTTTAAATGCTTTATGAATAAAGAATATTGTTGAGTAACAAAGCCTTACAAAGCTTAATGAAATATGTTTAGATATAATAAATAGAGTGTATTTTTTCAAATATTGCTTTTTTCAGACATAATTTTGTAACTGAAATCACACATTTCTCATAAAAATTTCCTTTAAAATAAATTGATGTACTTGATCGCAATGTAAGAAACATACAGAAGTTATATTAAAAAAGGCACTAGTTTAACATATAATAATTACATTTGTTTTCATTTCAGCTAAACTTAATTGCTTACAATTACTTAATACTTATTTTACAGTTTAAATATATAATTACTAATTTAAAACTAATAATAAACAGTGACTCAAAATATTAATAATAATTGTAAATTCAAATTTCAATCTTAGTGCATTCTTTATAAGACAAACATACAAAACTAAATTTTAATTTCTAATCAATTTTTTTCCTTTATTAAATATACACACGGTAAAAAAATCAGTGTAAAGTTGTAGGAAAATATTATAAAAAAATATGTAAGAAATATAAGTTAAATAGTTTTCATATATGACTTTTTTGATATTTTTAATAATGTTTGAAAGTGCATACTCAAATTTTCAATAAAAATAAAAAACACTTTTTACAAGATATTTTTTCGAAATAATAAAAATATTCTTCTGAAACAGTATGTTTATATTAGTTAATAAACATACTTAATGAATTTGTAATAAATATGTAAATAAATATATTAGAAAATCATGTGGCTGAAATAATTTATACTTTTATAATTAAAATAATATTTCCGTTTATAGTTTAATTGTTTTCATATAGATGGCAGCACTAGTAACAAAGAATGTGATCAACCAATCAGAGAACGAACGCGTATTTGCAAGGGTGCAGGATCTAGCCGCCTGTCAAAAGCAGTTATTTTTGGATAACTGGTTATCAACGTTTCGAATTAACATGTTCTAAAAAGCGTTTTGAAATAACGGCTTTTTGAAAAGTTATTCCAAGAAATCCTTTCACTTTGGCATCCTTGGAAATTCTATGGAACGAAAGGAACCTTTCGTAGGGTGATAAACTATTTTTTGAGGAAATGAGGTGTAGAGGGAGTTTTAGTGACTAAGCATCGAAAATCACTTAATGAAAGAAATTTTTACGATTTTTTAAAATATTTTTTAGGACTTTTCTGCTTTATTATACGGAAGTTCAACATTTAAGTCTAGGCTTATTTTCATTTACTTATTTTTTTAAAAATTCCAATGGATTAAATTAGATTTATAATTTTTTTACTGTCAATTGATTTTTCTCAATTAAAAGTTCTTAACTAATGTGTATTTGCATAATTTGTTTCCCAATAATCTTAACTGCTTATTAATAAATTCTTTATTACTTTAATATATAAAATATACCTAAATTTGAGTTTTTCTAAACCAAACATAAATCAATTTCTCATTGTAATTTCTATTATAAATTCTAACAAATTACAACTGATTTTTCTTTTACACAAAGGATTACTATTGAGTATATCACTTATGCTGTAATAAATATTAAAATATATCTACTTGGAAAAAGAATTTCTAATTAGAGACACAATATAGTTAAAAACTTGAATTTTGATCAAAATTTGTTAATTTTATTATCTCAACAGATTATGAATATAATCAGTACCGAACCCACAATTTTCAAAGAGTGAAATTATAGTAACGATAATTTAACCAGTGATATACACTAACCTAAAAATATATTTAATAATTAATTATATTTTACTGTTTCTCATATAAATTTCTTTTTAAATATCAAAACCCTATAAGCGAATTTTAGTTTTCATGTAAATCACCTGCATAATAAAAGGAAAATTGAATAAACGACATATCGTATACAGAAGTCATATACTATAAAATTACATATTTATGAACATAAATATAAAATAATATTTTGTTTAAAAATAAAGAATTGTGCATGTAAACTAGAATATTTAGCACCTACTAGAAACTATTCGAATATAGGAATTTGCTTTTCTGATAAGTTATAGTATTTTACTGTTTATACATGATTTTACTGTTCTGTATAACTCAATTGTGTGTGAAATTTACCATAAATATTTTTACTAGATGAAATTACTCCTCACGGGGAAGTAATAATAGGAGAGCTATGAATTATTAATAAAATGAATTTAAAGTATTAAGAAAATAAAACAGTATTTTTAAATAAAAATGAATAAAAATTGCATCTGTAAAATAGATAAACAAATTACTATAGTCGATAATTCAGAAGCAATTTTTATTATTGATACAATACATAAATTTACAATTTTTAAAATTATTTGCATATAAAAAAAGTTTTTGTCATAAATAAGTGATTTTATGAACTGATATTTTTTTTATTTGTATTGTTTGATCTGCAAGTATCTTTTGATTTCCTAAGAGCTTAAGTAAATTAAATTAATAAAAAGAATTAACATTTTTACTTTACATGCTAAGAGCAGCTATTATTTTTCATTTCTTTTTATGATTGTTGAGGAATATATGCTATAGAATTTCTATAATTTATTTCCTTATTACAGTCTTTCAAATTAATGTAATTCCTACTCGTTTGAAATTTATTTGAAGAAAAGTTACTTTAATATAGAAATGTTTAAAGTAATGTTTTAATGCTGCAAATATCTTCAATTATTATCAAACCACTTTTTTTAAATCCTCATATAGATATAATTAAAATTACACAGACGGGCATTTTAATTAACTTATATAAATAGAATTAAATGATTGTTCTATTAAATTATAATTTCTTTTAAAGATATATATGAAATTAAATATTAAAAATCTTATCAATAAAGTTAATTCTATTTAAAGAATTGAATTAAAATTAGATTGGAATATAAAACTACAAGATATGCAATTTTATGAAGAATTATTTTTGAGAGTCCCAATTGTAAAATATCGAAAATAACTTGAAAAATAAATTATGGAAACGCAGATTTTGCTGCTACAGTACATAAGATTTTCATTTCGTAATTTTATTGTAATAAATAAATAAATGCATTTATGTATTTATATTAATAATAAAAATGTATTTATAAATTTATTATAATTAATTTAAAATAAGTAATTTGTCAACACTTAATATCAAGTTTTTTAATAATTATCCTAATTACTTTACAAACCATTTAGTGATACATCTGATAAAAAGTAGAACAATAATAATTTTTCTGTCAACTCAAATATTATAAAGGGTCTTTTTTAAGAAATAAAATGTAATTCATTTATTTGAATATACATCAAATACAGTTTTAGGACTGTAAAACAAATACATTTTAAAGTCCCAAAAATGTATTAAATGCAAAAATTATTATAATATAATCAATTATATTATTTACAATATTTTAATCATGTAACAATTTTTTAACATAATTATCATATTTTAACAAATAATAAAAAATAACATCAAATACATATTTTTAGATTCTATAAATTGTTAAAATATATTTAAATTTAATCAAATAGTATATAAATTTCTTTTAATTTATGAATAATTATTTTTCTCTCAAAGTTTGACATAAAATCTTAAATATTTCATGCTTGTTTTGATTTTTGAATATAATTTCGAGTGTGTAAAAAGTTTTCTTAGCTTAATAAAAATTTCATTAAATTTCATAAGAAAAAATGAAGATAAATAAAAAGTTCTCATAACATTATTATAAAATGTATCTTTAAAAATACCCATTCTTAGAAATGATTTCATCTTTTTTACCATGAAATCTATGTATCCATACATCCACTTTCTGCTTTTCAACAATTAACTTCCTCTCTTCACTGTGGAGGGCCAAAGAGATCACATTCATTACTTGCAAGAACCAATTGGTCTGTGATTACTTGCTAAGGAAAGCAGCGGTCAAAGCGAGAGCTTGGAATGTATTCCTGTACAATTATAACGTCTTTAAAGTTACTACATAACGAGAACATCTTTAATCATCTTTCTTATCATCTTTTTGGATTGATGTAAATCAATCCAAAATAACGATAACAACCTTTAAGTTTCGGATGTTCATGAATAACGATAACTGCCTTAAAATTCCAAAATAACGTAACGTAGAAATGTTCCACAATAGAGTAATGACTTTAGCAGCTATTAACACCGGAACGATTTGAGCATTACGGTAATGTGGAACTGCTGGAAAATCTAGAAAAAAAAAAGTTATCTTAATAACCTATTTTTTTAGGAACATGTTACTTACTAAACAGCTATTATTTGATAAATGTTTTTAAATAATTGCTCTGTTGAATACGACTATCTCTAATATTTACTCAGTGGCGTAGCCAGCCCAATTGACGCCCGGGTACGATACCAATTTTGGCACCCCATCTCAAAAAATAGTAATATGATATATAGAATAAACATGCAATAAGAGTATAATGCAAATAACAACAGCACAAAGTATCTACATTAATCTTAAATATAGATAATTTTAAAAGCTCAGGTTGTACTTTTAAATTTGAGATAAAAAATCTAATAAAAAAATCTTAACTAGAATAGGATTCGGAAATGCATCAGTAGAAATCAAACTTACGGAAATTTAGAATTAGTCAAAGATTGTGTTAGAAAATCATTTTTCTGATATTCAATGATATTAACCATGTGTTTCGAGACAGAGTGCAAATTTGAGAAGTCCAAAATGTAAAAAATCTGGTAAACTGTAATTTTAAGTGTTATAGCAGTCTAATGTATGTAAATCAGTAAATTTAAAACACAAATATAAATAAATTCTTTTTTAGAATATGGTTTTAATTTGTTTTGACATGGAAGTGTTTTATAAATTCTAATAATCTAAATTGTTCTCTTTTTCTAGATCTTTTAATTAACAAAATATAAAAGTTATCTAAAAGAACTAGTTAATATTCAATATAAAGGTCTCTATTGTTTAAATAAAAATTAATCATTTACTGAAATATCAATCTAAACTTTAATTTACTTTTAGTAATTTTGATCATTTTGTATTTTTGAATACTTTTTACGTCAGATATATATAACCTATATACTATTATCTAATATATCGGTCTTATAATATCTACTGAAACGAACGTACAAAAAAATCAGTTATTTAAATTTTTAAACTGAGAGATTATTGTAAGCATTATTTATTCTAAGTCATCATAATGTTCTTTAAATTCTTTTGGACGAAATACTTAATATTGTTTAATAATACTTATTTTTTGAAATTAAAATATCATTTTTTCCTACAAAGTAATGGGAATTTATCACATTTCCCATCATGAATTGGGGATTATATATATATTGACCGGTAAAAGAGTGATAAATATTCAATAATTTATCACATTTACCGAGTTTACTGGGAATTTTGTATAATCACCGGTATTATACATAATCGCCGGATCAATCACTTTTACCGTAACACTATCTTATGCTTTCATTATGAGAACTTTCCTCGCTGAAAACTTTCAACTTATTGTTAATATGTGTAATAATACTTTCTTATGATTTTAAAATATATTTCTTAATTGAAACAAGAGCTAATTCATATTAAAAAAAGAACTTATTTTTATTCTGAGTCATTTTGCGAATCATTTTATAACATTAAAAAATATTACTAATCTGTAGCTTTTTACAAAACATAATAATATTGCTTTATTTCATTATATTCTTTTTAAATGATTTCTATTTTACTGTGAACGAGGTTTTGGAGAATCCTGTTTTATTTTTACTTTTTAATGATTTTTGGTTTTATGGAGATGGTTTAGCTTAGCTACACCATCTGAGATTCGAAACAACAACAGCAAACATCAAAATGATTTCTAAGCTAAACATGCTTTCATTATATGAACTGAAATATAGAGTTAGTTAAAGATTAAATATCAAGAAACATTTTATGGGTAAATATAAAAATTATTTAGTACAAGTGATCTTTTAACTTTCCAAAAAAGAATTTTTCAACATAATGTATTAATATAAATGCGACAAAATTACAAGTCAAATAAAAATTATTTTCCAAAATCTTTACATTTTAAATATATTGATTTCAAATAAATAATTTTAAATAAGCAATTTGATTTTAAATTCCAAAACTATATATGTTTGTTGATAAATATTCGTAATGTCTAAAAAGTCTGCTAAATAAGCAAAATGTAAACAATAAGTTGTAGACAGAAAATATAAAATTTACTCAAAGGTCAACATTTCCAATGAAGTTTTTAACGAAATATCACTAAAGACGAAAATTTGTGAGTACGAAAGGATGATATTCTAAGCAGGTAAATAGTTAAAATAAAAGGAAATTATGAATTTTCATAACATTTGGAGGTAATTACTTATCTATTTCCAGCGTTGTATCGTATTTCGATTCCAGGAGCACAATTCTATTTACAAAATATATTGCAGTACTATTTTGAAAAAAAGAATTCTCTTCTGTTGGGGGTCAGTCTGTTGCTGAACACAACGATTTTCGGACAAAGAGGACCACTAATGAGAAATATATTTCAACGCGAATTTTTTCACGAGTGTAACGCGACAGTAGACTAAGATGTTACAACATAGCTTGAGGTAAAAACAGAGCTTTTCTTTTCTGTGGGGCGATGTACAAGAATTTCTCCCAGAAGTTTTAAATCTTAATAACACATCTTTCAGTTACGTTTTATATTCCTTATTTTTCTGACACATTTAATGATTTTTTAGTAAATGAAATGTGTGGATATAAAAATCAATATCTTTAAGTGACTTGATTCTTTTAACGTTTTTAATTTTTTCATCCTTGTCGGGTCCTTTATTTGATAAGGACGGGGCTTAAGTGAAGTTAATTTAATCAGCAAGCGAAAACATTTAAAATAAAAATAATTAGAATATTTTTATGCAAATTTAATAATTTTTAATATAAGTATTATTCTTTAAAATGAAGTTTTCTACAGATTCACTCTATCAACCAGATTTAGCTTCACTAAAGACCTAAGCTATATCGCGAATGTATATATAATAATATATTTAAATATTTATATTATATTTTTCTCGGATTTTATTGAACACAGCCATGCTAATTTTAGGAACTTATATTCAGGAGCTCCGCAAAAGAATAAACTCTGGGATATAGTTTATTTACCTGACAAAAAATTCTTAGAACTATAATTCCATTATCATATACTTGTTGTCAATTTGAAATTTCAGTGATTAGAATATGGCGTAACTTGTATATTTATAATAATAATTGTAACTATAAGAGTAAATTATTAAGAATTGAGAAATGAAATACTTTACACACATCCATTCATTTTATTTGAAATAAAATTGTTGTAGGTTTTACCTTTCTCATTGACTATTAAAAAATGCAAATTTTAAGAGCTTTTAAAGAAAAACTTTCACACTTGTGTTTTAAACAGTTTGACAAGTTTTTATTAATAATATTTCAGTTGCATAAAATTCCCTTTTTAGAGAGTGATTTTTTTGTTTTATTTTAGTCAAAATGAGATTTAAAACTTCACATTTTTTATTTATAAGAGAAAATATTGTTTATTAAATAAAATGTTTTATAATAAATATAAAAATGAATATCAAGTCAAATAATAATATTTCAGAACATCAAAATTTCTACAAAAATTTTTTTGAATTCCTAAATAATAAATAACATTATGCGAGTTCCTAATGATGTATCTGTCAGTCGATGCAATATTATTCATTAGATATCTTTCTTTTTTTTTTTTTTTTTAGTAGAAAAGATTTGCTTAATCAATGTTACAATTTTACATAGGTATGCAACTTGGTGAATCTTTCTGTATTCACTAAGTCAAATCAGTTACAGATTAGATCATGAGCTTACCTTTTTGGAATCTCCCTAAATTATTGATTCGTAAATCAAGAGATATAACATCAAAACATATTTGGTAAATCAATTTAAACTATAAAAAGGAAACTAACCAACATAATTTATATTTCAGAATTTTTATCAGAAAAAATTTAACATATTTCCATTATTACACATGTATAAAATTTACTACACAAAATAATGATAAAGCATAACAAATCTTGAGAGCAAAGTATGAAAAAACTGTAAGAAAAGATAGTTGAAAACGCGATTAAAAAAACACACTTTTTAATACGAACTAAACTATACTAACTTATTAATATGGAAATATAGAAATAGGAACATTTTCATTTATGGCAAGCTCTTCAGCAGGAGAAAATAATTATTAAATTAAAAATATATTTCTCCGAATAAAATTGATTTCAATTACAAAAAAATAAAATTTTTCTGAAAAAAATTTTCATAACTATATTTGGCGCCTCTTTCAAAGCGGCTCCCGGGGCACAATATAACCCCTTGCCATCCCTTCACTACGCCACTGTATTTACTACAATTGTGAATATATGAATGATTTAACATATAAATCTTAAGATTTATTGCATACACGATAATAATTATTATCGTGTATGCAATATTTTTAATTATTTAATTAGTAATATATTTATTTGATTTATTTAATATTAAAAGAGAATCATATTTCTACATTGTGCAACACTCATTAACTCTGTCAATTTTACTGTATTATCACATTTTTATATTTTAAACAATTTTTATTTCACTATAAATAAATGGTTCTTTTCTATTAAGTTCTTCTATAATAAGTTTTCTATTATATATCTTTTCTATTCCAACTAAATTAAAATGTAAATTTTGTTTTTCTACAGGAAACTAAACTGACAATTTTTACACTTAAAATCTTTTTACTTATGTCTCTAATAAAGAAAAAAAATTCTTTTGATATTTCTAACTTATAATGAATTGCTATACATCTAACAGAAAAGTATCGAAATTTGTATATTTAAAAATATCGAGTTAATTGTTAACTACTGTTTCTGAATATTTTAACTTTAGTTCACATTTCACTGTCAGACTTTCAAATATTATTTTTTTCTTTCCATTAGAAACAACATAAATAAAAACCAACTCATGCATTATTTGGTAAGAAATCACCATTAGTATTGAACAAAAGTTGCCTAGTTCTAGAAATATTTTATCCAGAAAATATGAACTAGACAGTAGAACAGTTTATTTTAAAATTTTTATTTTACAAAATCCATGTATTTTTTCACTATATGTTATTCTCTTATATTTCTAAAATTCAGCTTTCAGCATTGCTCTTCACTATAACCACTTAAGATGATTCTTCTTTATAATGGGTCAGAACTAGAACAGCACCTATAAATTTAACAATAAAAATTATTAGAATAATACTTTTTATTTTTAAAAAATTATATTTATAAAGTTATATTTAAAAAGTAATCAAAGTTCTTTTCTAACTGAAAGTAATTTTTTTAATTTTAGAAAGTTTCAAGATTAAAAATGTTGGATATGACACAACTGTTGACTGTTTCAACTACAAGCATATGATCTTACTATAAACAAATATTAAATTATATTATTGTAACTTCATTTAAACAGGATTTGTTACCATAAAAATTATTATTGAAATGAATATCTGAAAGAAAAGTATTTTACGAAGAAGAATTTTAAAACAATTACAGCACTATTCTGGAAAAGGTCACTAATCAATGTCCAACATAAGTAAAAGAATTTTTTTTAGTTTTGAAAATTTTGACTTAAAATTAGGCATAAATGTTGTGAAGTCTAGATAATGTGTAACGCTAGTGTTCTTTTATTGTGTAATTAAGCATAAAATAAAAACGTGCAGCTTTTAATATAAACAACTTTTAGTGGGATATTACTTTATGATATGTTATTAGAGAAATGCAAATTTACCATTAGTCATATCTTTCAGTAATAATTAATCATAATACGTAAATTACATAACTAATATATTGATGTACTTTTAGGCAATAAATACTGAGATTCATGCCATATCAGAAACATTTCATACTGTTCGGAAAGACTGTTTTACACTGTTTTACATTTTCAACAGAAGTTTGAAGCCAAACTATTCTAATATTTGTTTATGATTTTTCAATAGAACTAATGATTAAAAATTACTGATAAATATAGTTTTAGATATTTGTGGTAGTTATTTTGAATATTTTGGAGTAATTTATGAATCTGACTAAAATTTCTATAGCAATATTAAAATTAGTAACAGTTTGAATACCAAATAAGTTTTATTAATTTATTATTCTTTATTAATAGAAATCTTGCACAATTCAGACAGTACAAGATGGAAATAAACTAAAATTTATGTGACTCAGCTTGAACTACAAATGTAAAGTACTTTTCCCCATTCGCGCGAGTGAAACAGTTACTAATTAATACCCTATTTGAATTTCAGATAGATTTTTAAGAAGTTATTTTTTAAATATTTTACATTGATTCTGTTAAAAGTTGGTATAAATGGGAAAAATGATGTATCTGAATCATATTCATGAGCTCTGTAATATGCAAAGGCGGAGTTCATTTAATCTAAAGTGCAGTGAAACTTGGTAAGTTATAATAGACAAATAAGCCCACCGTTTCAAAAATGTATGATGGAAATTAACCTGCAAATAAGTTAATGAATGTATAATAGTGAACTTTAAAACAACTTCATAGTTAATGCAAACATTTTGAATAATCTTTTACACATAACTATTAATAGATAAAATATAAAAATTGGAAAAAACATGGTCAACAATATAAAAAGCAACAATGATCTATATCTCACTAACAACACAAATGATTTAAATTTTATTTAACTTTTTTTTTTTACCATTGAGATTTTAAGTACAGTATATAGATAAAATTTAGTAAGATAATTATTAAATATATTTTTCGTTACATTAACAAATTTTGTAATTTTAATTAATTTTATTGATAATTGTGAAACTTGTTATTTTGATACTTTTTTTATAATTTGAAGTGTATTGATTTATTTTTTGAAACTTATTAATTTGTATTGTGATGTTGAGAATTTTTTAAAATTTTAATTTGAATATTGTGTTTGAGTTTTCTGAGTTGTAAACTCAAAGGTGGGAGAAAATCTTGGTGATCATCAAGAAAATAATGTAACCCTCTTTGCCAACTGAGCATTGATGACGTCATGTTACGATCCCATACTCTCACGCAAAAAAATGTAAATAGAATACTTTTATACTTTGAGCCGTAGGGAATGCAGATGCGTGCGCAGCAAAATAATTTCTTGTAAATATACCTGTCCTACTATAATGTTTTCAAATAATAAAATAGATAAATATAGTTTGCAGAATTTTTTTTGATCATGTGTTTAGATAGAATGTCTCCTGAAAGAATCCCGGGACGAATAAAGTAAGAGCAAATTTTCCCTTACCATTTGATTTCTTTTGGTAATTGTATTGTTACCGAAATTTGGCACCCCTGCCTTGAATCGATTATTATTATTTGAATTATTTAAGAATTAGATATGGATGTTGATGACATTCGCAAATTAAGAACACCGATGAGAGCCAGTTTCTCTAAAGCATTAAATAAAGCTTTGAAGATATTAGAAAATAAGGAAGAGGACACAGATATAATAGAAAAACAAATTGTTCTTTTAGAACAGAAGTATGAAAATTTAAAAGAATTAGATAAAAAGATTTTAATGATTTTACAAGATGATAAAAGTTGCACGCAAGATAATTCGATACTGAATATGAAGCAATAACTGCTTACGAAGATAGGTTCTAAGAAACCGCTACGAAACATAAGAGACGATTTAATATTATGAATAAACCGTAAGCAGAAAATCTAGCATTGAAGAATTCTTTCGAAAATGAATAGCGCTAGACGAAACACGTATAAGGTCGACTCGGATGTCAGTGAGTGCGCGTTTTGTAGTAAAACTCTCATATGAGTCTAGATTGTAGATATTCTTTGAGTTTGCCGTATGAAAAAAAGAAAGAAATACTTTTGAAAAAGGGCATTTGTTTTCGATTTTTAACATTTAAATCCAGACATATTGCGCGTAGTTGTAAAAATAAAATTAGTTGTGTGAAATGCCATGGACATCATTTATTAGTAATGTGTAAAATGAATGAAGAATTTAATGAAAATAAAAATACTGAAAAGGCGTTAGAAGAAAATATTGCTGCGGAAAGTTCTTTAAGTAATGCTACACGTATGCGACAAGTTTATTTACAAACTTTAGTAGTTCGAATTCACAGTAATCATAAAAATTAATTTATTCGGGTTCTCATTGATACAGGTTCGCAGCGATCTTATATTTCGAAATATGCTGCAAAATTTAGGAAACATGATGTTATTAATGAAGAATCGATTTCACATTGTTTATTTGGAGAAATTGAAAGAACTGAAAAATGTAAAAAATATTTGGTTCACTTAAGTAATGTTGATGATAGCTATTATTGTAATTTTGAGGTACTGGATCAAGAAATAATTTGTTCAAATATTTCCACAGAGTAATATTGTCCCCTTATGCAGACACACACACAGGAAATTAACCCTCATAAAATATATTTAACTGATACTATGCACATGTTTGATGATCAATTATTATACCAATATTCTCCCTTAGAAATTCATTTGTTAATTGGGGCTGATATAGCTGGCAAGCTGCTCAGTGGTGGAATAAAAGAACTTAGATCAGGATTGGTTTGTGTAGAAAGTAGATTAGGTTGGACTTTGATCTGAAAGGGCGAAAAAGTAGAAAATCAGGACAGTAGAAATTCTATTTTATCTTGTCATGTTACTGATGCTAATATCTCAGATTTAGGGAAGTTAGATACACTTTGCATAAAAGATCCAACCGAAAGAAAAACTAGAGGAGAGTTAGGACAATCGGCAAAAGAGCATTTTTTCCAAACAGTCACTAGGGACTTAGATGGAAGGTACAAAGTTCAATTACCTTGGTTAGAAGAACATCCCCCTTTGACAAATTGTAAGGACATTTCTGAGAAAAGATTGTAAATTGTGTCAAGTCTTTGAAGAAGTTAGACAAGATTTCAGAATACGAAAGTATTTTTAAGGACTGGTTGGAACAAGGTATTATAGATGAAGTGGGTTGCTCGGATCCTGAACACTATTTGCCTCATAGGCCTGTTTTCAAAGAAAATGCAACAACGAAAGTTTGGTCAGTATTCGATCTCTATGCTAGAGATAAAAATTCGCTTTCAATCAATGATTGTTTAGAAAAAGGTACCAATTTGGTGGAATTAATACCTTCTGTGATAAATATATTTAGAATAGGAAAATATGGAGTGGTTGCTGATATTGAAATGGCGTTTTTGCAGATTGGGCTTCATGAGCATGATAGGCCATATTTAAAGTTTTTGTGGTAGCAAAATGGAAAGAAAGAACAGTTAAGAATTTTTCAGCAGCGAAGGGTAGTTTTTGGGATTTCTTGAAGTCCTTTTTTGTTAGCAGCTACTTTAGAATTTCATTTGAATAATGTTCCTATTGAATACAAAGAAACTGATCAAAAACTTTTGAAATTCTTTTATGTGGACAATTGTGTTAATAGTGTGAATAGTGAAAAAAAATTAGTGAAATTTATTCAGGAATCCCAAGAAATTTTTAGAATATCAAAATTTAATTTAAGAGGGTGGGAGCATACCCTTTTCGAAACAAGTGAATCTGACTTAATAGAAAACAAAACTGTTCCAGTTTTGGGTTTAAAATGGGAAAACAGAAATGATACCTTGTCTGCTGATTTGAGAGATTTTGATTCCATTTTAGAAGATCAACCCGTTACTAAAAGGATTATTTTGTCATATGTTCACAAAAAAATTTATCACATTGGATACACTTGTCCCATAACTTTGATACCAAAACTGATGCTAAATGAATGCTGGAAAATGAAATTATCTTGGGATTCTAATTTGCCACCTTGGATGGTAAAGAAATTTATAAAGTGGAAAAATCAACTGAAAACTTGAAATGAAATTTTAATACAAAGATGCTCGGACAGAAATGAAGGAAATAGAAATATAACCTTGTACGTCATTTGCGATGCATTAGAAAAGGCGTATGCTGCATGTATATTTTTAGGGAGTGAAGGAGAAAATTCTACAGATTGTCAAATGATACAAGCTATGTCAAGAGTTGCTCCCATTAAATCTGCGTCAGTATCTAGACTAGAACTTCTAGCATGCAATAAAGGAGCAAGACTTTGTCAATCTGTGAAAGAGAGCTTAGGAATAAAGAAAGTGACTACAGAATATTGGTCTGATTCCAGTAATGCTTTATACTGGATTGAAAAGAATGAAAACTGGGCTACTTTTGTTTTCAATCATGTCAAAATTTGTCTTTTGAGTCATCCAGAGAATTGACATCACATTTCTGGACGACTAAATCCAGCTGATTTACCATCTCGAGGATGTAGCGTTGAAAACTTAGCCAAGTCTAATTGGTGGCTTGGACATGCTTGGATAAGAAATCCTCCTGAAGAATGGCCCAAATTCGATCTTTTCCCTGACGAAGAAATTATTAATACTTCAGAAAGAAGAAAGACAGCTGTTAGTGTTACCAATACAGAAAAGGAAGAAAAAATTTACAACCTTTTTTCCTATTATCCTAAACTTCTGTTAGTTGTATCATGGATTTATGGTTTTTTGATAATTGTAGGGTAAAAAAGAATTTTAGAAAATTTGGAATTATAACAGTAGAAATTTCATTATTAAAGTTAACGCAGAGAGAGTTTTTCACAGGACCACGAGATAAAAGACTTCAGAAGTTTCAAATTTTTGTTGGTGAAAAAATCTTTTTCGAATTAAGACAAGACTTTCATTGAAAGAAGATTTAAATAATTTTAAATTTCCTGTTGTATTACCTTGTGAACATCCTATTGTTTAAAATTTAATTCGATGGGAACACTATTCTCTTGGTCATGTGGGTATTTAGATAGTAATGACACACCTGAGAGAATAATTGTGGATATTAAAATATAGGAAAACTGTACGCAAGGTAATCAGAAATTGCCTTACTTTCAGAAAATTTGATTCACATCCAGTAGATACCCTAACAACTCCATTACCAATAGATCGTCTCGGAGCGGCTTCGGTGTTTGAAATAATTGGAATTGACTTTGTTGGACCACTCTTCCTCAAAGGAAACAAGAAATCTTGGTTTGTAATTTATACTTTTGCTGTATTTAGAGCAATTCATTTAAAATTGAGTACTTCTCTATCCACAAAATAATTTTTGCAGCCATTCCGGAGATTTATAGCACGACGAGGAAGACCAGCTCTCACATATGTGAGTGAGGATCCAAATGACTAGAACCTTTTACTCCCAATAAGTTTTTGCAGGAGGTCAGAGAAACTGGTACACCTTACTTAGACTTCTTGGGTAGTAAATATTTAAATAAAAGGTATGTCTATCGTTAGAGACTACGGCAGGATCTTCGAAAACGGTTTCGCTCTGAATTCTTGGGACAACTAAGGCAGTTTGAAAGAAAAGTACGAAGCTCACCACCCATTAAGATAGGAGATATTGTTTTGATATCCAGTGACAACATGAAAAGGTTGAAGTGGTCTTTAGGAAAAGTGGTCGAAGTCTTTCCATCACCAGATGGGAATATTAGACTTGTCAAATTGAAGACTAAAAATGGAGTAGTTCTACGTCCAGTGCTGAGACTGTATCCTCTCAAAATTGGTGAGAATGAAAAAGAAGTGTTCTAAGAAAATGAAACATCTGCAAAAAAGATTACCAGCTCTGATAATAGTGGAAATAAAAAGGATCCTTTCGACAAGGCTGATGAACGAACCTCTTGATATGGTAGGAGGTTAAAACAGGTAAAAAGACTTGTGTTGTAGAATTGAACTTTTCTTTAGAGCAAGAGCTTTTTATCTTTGGATTTTATGTAATATCTTAAGAAATTAATTTCAGAACTTTAAGATTTAAAATTAAGAAAATTTTGTACTTTTAATTAATTTTATTGATAACTGAAACTTGTTATTTTGATATTTTTTTTATAATTTAAAGTGTATTAATTTATTTTTTGAAACTTATTAATTTGTATTGTGATGTTAAGAATTTTTTTAGATTTTAATTTGAATATTGTGTTTGAGATTTCTGAGATGTAAACTCAAAAGTGGGAGGATGTTGGAAATCTTGGCGATCATCAAGAAAATAATATAACCCTCTTTGCCAACTGAGCATTGATGACATCATGTTACGATCCCATACTCCCATGCGAAAAAGTGCAAATAGAATACTTTTATGCTTTGAGCCGTAGGGAATGCTGCAGATGCATGCGCAGCAAAATAATTTCTTGTAAATATACCTGTCCTACTATAATGTTTCAAATAATAAAATAGATATATATAGTTTGCAGAATTTTTTTTTGATCATGTGTTCCTGAAATAATAGATAGAATGTCTCCTGAAAGAATCCCAGGACGAATAAGGTGAGAGCAAATTTTCTCACTTGAATTCTTTTAGTAATTGTATTGTTACCGAAAGCCACTGTAATACCACTGAGCCTCTGCTACTTGGGATAGGACTACTATAAAAATAAAAAGCTAAAACATTATTTGCATGCCCCTGCAATAAAAATGAAGCCATGATTGTAACCAAAAGATAACTACTTGCATATGGTTTGTATAAATTTGTATTTGCTTTTAATTTGGCATCAAAAACCATAGACTTTGGATTTTCACCACTTGTATTCCTCAAGATACAATTTTATATGATGACAAGTCATATTTTGAATATTTTTGTTTACAATGTTTCACATTTCATCCATTCTAATGGGCAATGAAACTTGGTATGTTATAGACAAATAAGCCCACAGTTTCAAAAATTTATGATGGAAAATAACCTGCAAATAAGTTAATGAATGTATAATAGTGAATTTAAAAACAACTTCACAGTTAATGTAAACATGTTGAATAATCTTTTACACATAGCTCTTAATAGATAAAATATAAAAATTGAAAAAAAAACCAGGTCAACAATATAAAAAGCAACAATGATCTATAAACCGTATTAACGCGAATCTAATGCGCATAATTTTTGGCCAAATGTAGTATTCAAAATTGGGGTGCGCATTAGATTCGAATGCAAGGTCAGCAGTCCTCCGATGACGTCAGCCAAATTTAAATCATTACAATGGACTACTGTATTTCTCGACTACATTTACCGTTGACACATTATTGCATAAAGGATACAAACTGCAGGGTACGTAATCACGAAATGGAGGGCAAACAAAGAAGAATGTCATTTAACGCTACTTTCAAACGTAAATTAATTCCTTACGTTGAAAAAAAGGGCAATAGAAAGGCAGGTAGAGAGTTCAACGTAGCTGAGAGCAATGATCGCTTGTGGTGGCAACAGAAATTGGCACTATTTGCAACTAAAGATTGCAGAAAGAAATTCACTGGCCCTTGCAAAGGAAAACACCCTAAAATTGAAGAAAAAGTATTGGAATTTGTAAGTGAAAGGAGGAAGAATGGACAACCTGTGACTAGTGACGCCATAAGAAATAAAGCAAAAGAGGTTCTCATAATATCGAAACAAGAGTTTAATGCTAGCCGTGAATGGGTGGATAAGTTTATGAAGCGGATGGGCTTATCTCTAAGACGCCGTAAAGCAATATGCCAAAAGCTTCCTGCAGATTTTTAGGGAAAACTAATAACATTTCAGCGGTAAGTCATCACACTTTGGAAGGAAAATAATTTTTCAATGGAGTAAATTGGCCACGCTGACGAGACGCCAATTTGGTTTGATATGCCTCGTAACTACACCTTTACGGAGAAAGGGACTATGGAAGTTATCATCAAAACTTCGGGATGTGAAAAACAACGAGTAACAGTGATGGTGGCAATAACAGCAGACGGGTGCAAACTTCCACCTTTCTTATTCTTCAAACATCAACTAAAACCCCAAAGAATTAAAAGCTCTTCCCAGATGATGTCCCAATTCGAAACTAAAAGAAGGAGTGGATGACGGAATCATTAATACTTGATTGGCTCAGAAATGTTTGGGAACGCCGTCCCGGTGGGCTTTCTAATCCACCATCAGTACTTTGGACATATTTTGTGGTCATCTCACCGACGACGTAAAAAAGAAGATGCACAGCCTAGGCAGTGATCTTGTTAGCATTCCTGGAGAGATAACGTCTGTGTTACAACCCCTGGATGTTAGTATAAATAAACCTTTTAGGGGTACGCCCAGGCAAAGTACGAAAAATGGTTTTGTGAGCCAAACCGTGAATTGACCCCGACAGGAAAAATTTAGCGTGCAGCACGCACATTGTTGCGCACTAGGTTTCTGTTGCCTGGAAAAGCATCAAAGCACATATAATTGCGAAATCCTTCAAGAAATGCTGCATTTCAAATTCATTGAATGGCAGTGAAGATGACGTGCTCTGGAACGGCGAGGATGACGATGAGGAAAGAAGAAATGAATCTGCTTCTGATAAAGAGAGCTGCGAGGTTTTCAGTGATGAAAACATTAGTGAATAAAGACGTTTACATGATTAATCACTGATTGTAGAAACTCTTAGCAAGATATAAATGTTACGATTCATTTCATGTTCATATTTTACGATAGGTACCATATATACGGTAGTGATAATTAACAATGATTCTTTCACATAACAATAGCCCACTAATAGGTTAATTCTATGTTCTGCTACTTTATCTATAAATCCATTGTTATAAAAAGTATGGTATCTAAATTTAAATAAATTATCATATCATTGATTGATAGTTTATATACAAATTCATTGCTGTATAAAATAAGATTCAATAAATTCCTCATACCATTTATGTGCATTACATTCGCCGATAAACAATTTTTTTATTATTTTAAGTTTTAAAATGGGGGATGTGCATTAGATTCGATGGCTCATTAGATCTGCATAAATACGGTATTATTAACAACACAAATGATTAAAAAATTTTTAAAATTTTGTTTACCATTGAGATTTTAAGTACAGTATAAAGATAAAATTTAGTAAGCTAATTATTAAATATATTTTTCGATACTTACATTTGATTTAAATAAATTAAAATAATTTTTCTACATAATGAAACAAGTTGAAAATTTAAAGTTGTTTTTTAATATATACAAGTAACAGATAATTGTTTTGTCTATAGATTAAGAATTTTATCCATTGTACCAAAATATATAATAAGTAATTTACCAATAACACTAACTCAGCAATCAAATTATCTATGAAGCCAAATAAATCGAAACAATAGTTCTTTCCGAATAATATTCTGCAAATACTTTTATCAAAGATTTATAAGTGAATAAATAAAAGTAGATAATTACTTGTACACAGCTAATTTATATGTATAACTATAGTTATACATATTATAAACAGCGGATTTTGGGATTTGTTATCGTTTCATGGTTAATAATATACAAACCTATTACAAGTAAATATAATATATCTAAACACATGAAAATATTAAATATTTTTATTTCGAATATAATTTTAGGTTTAAATAGATTAAAAATTTTTATGGTAACCAAAATTTATTTTTACAAATATAAGAAAAATGAAACTTACCTACAAGGTGACTTTTTGAAAATTACTTGATAAATTAATTAAACGGTTACCATTTAACTTCAGTAATCGAAGTTTTAAAGTGATTTGTGTTCAGGAATATTAATCTCAATCAGCAAAAAAATTCTGAGTAAACAAAAACACAATTAAACATCTTAGAAAGTAAGTCTTGGCATTCCCAAGATTCGTAGTAACTTAGATACCTTTCTAGGACCAATAATGGCTTTTCATGGTAGACTGAGGAAAACTTGGTCTCCATGTAGGACCAGCCATGGCTTATCTTGGCATTCCCATATTGAAAAAAAATGTGGTCTTTAATTGTGTTTGTGTGTTGTATATTGGAGGAAAACTCTTGAAGCTCACACATTATTGGTCCATTATTGAGGTTATCTTGGTAAGATTACCAATATTGCTCAAAGCTATTTTGCTACTTGGGAATGAAATTTGTGACTCCCAAACACATTTATTACTAAATAATTTAAAGACAAATATTATTGTGATTTTTTGGAACAAAAGTGTACTTTAATATGAACTAATATTAACATATAATGAAAAAGACATACAAGAAATAAGTATAACACATAGAATATAAAATCAGAACAATGTACTTTTTCTTCATTTGAGTTAACATCACTTTGCTTAACAAACATTTTTCAATATAGAAATTAGATGCTTATATATGTATATATATGTTGTCATTAAGAAATTTACTTTTATATAAACAAGCAGTTTATAAAAACTGTACCAGAATTAAAATTTCTAATGACATAAATATATAAGAAATTTCTATAACATTTTGCAAATTCAGGTTTGAGAAAAAATAGATAAACATGCAAAAAAGGAAAAAAATCAGTTTATGATAAAAATATTCTGTGTTGTAATTGACTTTAAATTTTTTTTGAATATTTTTAAAGTACCAAAGAAAAATAAACACGATTTTTAGTGGATTCAATAGAATTACTGGCGTAATTCAAAACACATTATAACTGTCAACAATGACTTATATAAGAATATATATTATTAGAAAGAAAATTTATACTTAGAAATATATATCTTATTTATTTATACATACGAAAATACCAATGATAAACCTAAAAGAGCATATATAGAACTATTCATTTTGCTTTACGGTTCCATACATACAAAATAATTTACAATATTTCGCTAAACTTTAAAAAATATAATAAAAGATATATAAGATAAAATAGAAAAAGATATAAAAAATAAATAAAATTAGAAGGAATAAAAAAAACAATTTATCATTTTTCTAAACTAACTTAAATTTATTTTTTGCAATGAACAATATATTAAATTATTAAATGACAACTAAAAGATTACAAATAAGCAATCCTTAAGCAGAGTTTGAAAATTTTCTTACCCGTGAAACGTTATTTCTTCCAATTTCTTGACCTATCTGTTTGTACATCCATACGTGATACAGGATCCCATTTATTCTTTTAAATTGAAAATATGAAAAGAATATCACTTATAGCATAAATATGAAGAAATGTAATTGACGGTAATGTTATAAAATACAAAATAAGCACTTTTCTTATTTTGTATTTTTTAATATTGTCGTCAATTTTATGCCAAGGAAGATAGCCCCTCGGTTACAGTTGAAACTTCATCAGTAGGGGGAGATAGTCCCTTCCACTCCTAGCTCTATGTGTATTCCTATTATTTCAGTACTTTTTTCGAAATTTTATCATGAAATTCTGAAAACTTTACTAAAAATTATTTTAAAAATATAAATATTCCCATCTTAGGGTTTTTGTAGTTATTTTTTCTCATTTCCTTAAGAAAATATTATAAGCAATTGGAACAATTAAATTGATTATGGAAATTCTCATGTTGAGCTGTCCACTAGCCATCCACTGGCCATCCACGAAATGACGTCACGTATGACCAAATTGAGGCGGAGCTTTTCACCAAACGAAGTATTCAGCATGTTTAATTTTTTTCATCCACAACCGAGGGACAAGTGTATATTTACTTGATTCGTGCTGTGTTTATATAAGAACATGGAATTCAAAATTTCTGTAGACATTGAAGAATTTATCATTGAATATTGTAAAAGCATAATTAAATTTAATTGGTCAAATATGTTTTAGAATTTCATTTTCTTGTTTTATAATATACACTTATTTATTCGATTATATATTTTTCAATAGATAACAGGTGCTTATGAAACCTACGTGATGATAATTATTTTAATAAAAATTTTAAAAAATCAACTGTATAAAGATTTTAGTTGAATAATTAATAATAATTTAAAAAGCAATTCTCTGGTAAAATTGCACAAGATTTTTAAAAACTATTTTTAATTTATTTAAATATTCCTCAATGAAATTGCTTTTTAAAATTAGAAAAATATTTTGAGTATTTTTAGTTTTTAATAAAAATTAAATAAAGCGTTTTTAGTTTAAACTGCAATTAAAACACTGCAGAAACTCTATTTTAAATAATATTTTTTTATTTATTATTACTTTTATGAATGCATTAAATATATGAACTTTAATAAGATAAATAAATTTATTTGTGTTTTTTATTTAAATATTATGAACCAGGCTCTGAAATAAAATGTAATTATTTTTTAAATTAGGATTTTTATTATAATGCAAATGCATAAGTATATGTTTCCAAAAAATTTTTTTTAAATGATTTTCCAATTTAGTTATTATTTATAGTTTATAAAAATTCATTTCAAAGAAATATTGTTAACTTTATTTTTAATAAGTTGCATGGGCAATTGAAATAAGTTTTATGTTATTTAAATTTTGTTCTCCCTTTTTTTTCTCTTCCAAACAAACATACTTCAGCAATAATATTTGCTGCTGATATTTAAATCAAAGTATTACAAATAATATTTCTTGCCGTTTTGGTCATGATTATGTTTTCAAATATGAAAATATTAACAAATACACAATACAATAATAATGCAAGTTAAACAGCAAATAAACTTTTATTGGTTAATATTTGGAGTGACGTTATTAAAGACGTGAATGTTTCGTGTTTGGCTGGTATACCACAGACACCAGGGATCCACAAAACAGGTTTGCTGCCTGCCTTTAGCAACGATCCCCTGGAAACAGTAAGCACTGAGACGTCACAACTATACTATCCATACTATCGGTTTAGAAGCGATACGAACGCGCGGGGAAATAAGGTTTAAAGAATCGATAATAGTGTTCTGTCAGTTGATGAAACATATGTTTTGACTAAAAGAATTCGCAAGTAAATTTTGCATTTATGCTGGTTAAATATTAAATTTTGCTAATTAAAAATGCTTAAGAAACATAGAATATATATCAGTGATGTTGTATCGCATACATCAGAGGTAATTGTTGATAGATATGACATGATTTTTCTTTACTTTTCACATAAAGTTATTTTGCGTTACTATAATAATGATATAATCTAGTAGATGTGTTATTGCACAAATCATTATCTTATGTATATTGATGCACATATGTTGTATAGTCCGTTTGTGACCCAAAATGTAATAAATATTTTTCTCTTAAAAAAGGCTATGAATGCCTTAAGAATAAATTAATCATTATCAAAACAATCCATGGTGTTTTACGGTCCAACTTAAAAAAAAAATGTCAGTGTAATACAAGCTAATTCAAAGACAGCTGAGCAGTAAAGATAAATCAACAATATAAATAACATATTATTATGATATATGTGTTTAGGTTTGTTTTGATTTACTGTAACATACATCCTAGCAAGCTTAAATATTTATATGTGAAATATTTCGACTCAGTATTTAATTCCATAAATTTTTACATAACAGCAATTTTAATAAAATAGTACATAAAATAAATGTAACTTGCCTAATTATCACTTGCAAAATTAAAAAAAAATTTTTAAAAGACAAAATTCCTTTTATCACTAATCGTACTTTTTATTTGTTACAACACTCAAATATTTCAATTTGATACATTTTCAAAACAAAATATAATTTCAAACACTTAAATTTTAATCATAAATAAAAGAAAAAAACAATTAGCAAACACCTTAAGGATTGCTAAAATCAAAACCACTTTTGTGCACACATGTCAAGTTGCGTCATAATATCACTACAATCCATTCTGGCAAACTATGATTCAGGTGTGTACAAAACCTGTGGCAGTCGCAGTCATCCATAGGTTTGGTACATTTAGCAATAAAAGTGAGTATTAAGATTGCAGCCTCACCAACAGGCAAAATTTTTTTCACATAGCAGAGGAGACATAAGTATTGGAATTGGATTAGCAACCCAAAGAGGCACCAATTGACAGTTGGAAAAATATAACAACGATATAAGAAATCAAGAAATTTTTTCCCAATTTCAAATTGCTAAGCCTATTACTAAATAAGAATACAGTAGTTGTATTAAGAATTGATTAAAATATTCTGTTTAAAAATATTTTATAATTAAAATTGAAGGGAATATGAGGAAATAAAATAGCAAAAATAACAAAGTTAGTTATAAAATATCTTAATGAAAGTTACATTTAATAACATCTAGTTAAAAATAAATAAAATCAAGAATTTCAGAATTAGTAAATGAATTTATGTATATATTTAATAAAATTTTTATAAATTCAATAATTTTAGATAGAATTCTCCAAATCGCATATAAACATATAAGATTTCATATTTCGTTTTACAATTTCATATAATATCTTTTTGAACTTCTGAAAATTACTTCGTTTAGGCAAAAAATATGGTTTATGCAAAAAAATCGTTTTTTTGAAATTCCTGAAAATTAAAAATTTGTATGATATCTATTAAGTTAAGAAAACAAATCTGGAATAAATTTTGAAAATTTTCATTTAATATATCCATTAGCAGAAAAATGGAAAAATATTACAGAAAAGAATATTAAAAATTTTGGAAAATAGAACAATTTTGTAGTTTCGTTTATTAATGAAAATTTAAATATTTAAAGTTCAATTCTAGGAATTCTATGCCTACAGAAAATAATTAGAATAAAATTCTTACCTTTATTATTCTTCTGTGACTGTATTGTGATTTTAAATTGGATAAATTTTAATTATAGATGAAATAAACTTTAAAAATAATAACTTTTCTCATAATTTCATAAATTCCATTTCAGTGCACTATTTTCAGGCAACCCAAATTACAAAAGTGTAAAAGAATTGTTTAGATTCCCCATACTGCTACATGCAATGCAAAATGAAAAGGGCAAAAACTCTAATTGTGGGCATGTGGATCGTGTATGTGCACAGTTGCAACATTTCATCGCTATATTTAGTGACACATTTGACAGTTAATTGCTTTTGGTGAAATAATTTAACAAGGAAAAAATCAAATTTTACCATATTTGGTGATTTTTTGTACTTGTTGTACTGTGGAAGTAATGCTTACTTTAGCCCATTTGGCAATTGTAGTGGATTGTAAGATTCTGCTGAGTGATTTGCTAATAATGTTATGGTTCTCCAGTGAATTAAACCACAAATGAAAACAACTATTTTGAATAAGATCGTATAGGAGGCATCTACCCATTACACAGCAGTGAAGAATTTGACAACTTGCCATGTTCCACTTAGCTTGGGAAACTCACTTTGCTCATTAATTTGCTAGTAAACTTTATTATTATTTTGTGTGAAAATTTCAAATGAATTTATAAGTACCCATGACAAAAATGTCTCAAATTTAAAAAAAATTTCAGATGTTGGCTTTTACTGATCTTAAGGACAAATAGGGCAATTTTATTAAAGACTGGCATCAAGCAGATGATTTTGGCCTTCTACCTTGTGTGTTGTACTGAACTTTGTGTAGCAAATATGGAATTTTCTCAAATAACGATTAATGCAAGTTCACCTAAACATAAAAAAAATTATATATATGAAGTCAGACTGTTCTTATTTCTGACATGAGAGGAAAAATAGGATTTACAAAATCACTGCATATACCAGCTTCGTCCAAATATTGGATATTAATATATATAGTATATAAAATTTTAAAATTCGAAGCAATAACTTTGCTTTCAGCTTTAAAATGCAATTACTTATTTTCTTCAATAAATGAACTTTTAAATATCTTTCTACTGCATTTGATGATTTTAAAATCACCGAACCTGTGAAAATTAATGGTTCATAAAAATGTTCTTTATTTATTTCAGTTTATATAAAAATGCTCTTTATTTATGTTATACAGATTTAGTTTTACAGATTTGTTACCTGTTGTAGACTGCATGATTTGTTTTTTATGATGTAATCTTTGGATAATTAGTTTCTATTTATTAGCATTTTAATTATTCTGTAGTAAGTAATAATAGTGAAATATTTGAAATTTTGATGTTTGAAAATTAAAATACAGCATGATTGCAATATTGAAGTTTGAATAGGATCGGTATTTGGTAATCGGATATTGCACATAGTGAGATAATTTAGACTGGTGAGATAACTGTCCAGCACTTGGTATGCAAATTGGAAATCGTGCCAAATCTGCACAGTTTCGTAGTCTTTTACTAAAAATTATTATGCATTAAAATTTTGCTAAAAATGTAATTTTTATGAATAACTTTGACTCTAAATTATTTTTTTAATTTCTCAAATATCAGTGAACTTATAAATGATTATCTAAAATTACTTTATTTACAAAAATTTGTATTTGCATAATTTTATTGTTAATTTTAATGTCATTTTGTGTTCTGTAAAACTGAATTTATTTGGTAAGAATTAAGACAGTAATGTTTTGATTCATTTTAAGCTCTTTTAAGTACAGTTTTACTCAAGTTTTTAATACAATAATTTGTGTGTGGATTTTATATAAAATAAAAGAAACTTTAGCAAATTAGTATTTGATCAATTTTAATTGCAACTTATTACTTTTCACTTTTTTTTAAACTATGAAATTAATACATTTCCACATAAATATCCTGGTCTTGGTAATGTAATTTATATGTTACATATTTAATCCATTCAATATTTATCCATTTATATATAGAATCTGAAGTTGGTGTTATCAATTTTATATTGTTTTTTAATATAAGGGAAAATATTTTTAATAACTCTTGATGTTATAAACAAGGATGTAATAAATTTGTAACTTTCTCTATTTACATAACATCTTGAATGAGATAAAATTTTATTTACAAGAGTATGTTACACATTATAATATCACAAAGCTGTCCAAATGTATAAATTACCCTCAAATATGAAATATCCACAATTTTTACATTAATGATAAAATATAAATCAAATAATGTGTGACCTCACTGGGAAGGGATAGAAGGTGGCAGCAAAGTTATTGGGAATCAAATTGATCATGCTTGATCACCGTTAAACATTCAAGAAGCTACCCTCACATATATAAGGAGATTGAGTTAAGTAGGACAAGCAGAATTATTTATAATTGTTATAGATTCATCATTTCTAAAGCCTTTATGAAATATGTTTTCACAATAAAGAAAAATAACAAACAAACGAGTTAATCATAATCATTGTGAATTGGACTAGTTAATATCAGACAACAACAATAATAATCTTCATTGCATAGTGTGTATGCAAGTTCTGTTGAGTCAAAAAAGGCTATCATTACAAATTTATAAGAAAATGAAACAAACAACATTTTTAAAAGTCTGACACTGATTAAATGTACAATATTTCTGCCTCTTATAAAAAGCTCTAGAAATTGTCAAAATGAAGCAAAATGGAATGTTTGTTAAAATTTGTGCTGTTAAAATGACAAAACAATTCAGTGGAACAAAAATTGCTGAAAATTTGAAGTAGTTTCAGTGTTACATCAAAAGTGATGCAGTTGGACCAAATTAATCAATATGTGTCTAAGAAACTGCATGATATTGTGTTATGAACAAACAAATGATTCCAAATTTTGAAAACAAACAAATTTTCTGTATATACACAATTATGTTATATCATAAAATAAGCTATGTCATACAAATGAAAAAAAAAAAAAAAAAAACCTGATGCAATAAGCCAGTTTCATGCATTTCATTTCCCTCACAGAAACATAGAATTTAGCCAGAAATTTTTAAGTTTGAGACAATCTTTAAACTGATAATTTTTGCACTTACGTTCCTATGTTTATATATTATCAGCATTTTATATTAGAAACATGCAGTATTAGTGTTCAAAATACAAAATTATGGATTATCATGAATTTTATGATTCCACCCAAAACAAAAATGTAACTTCATCCAATAATTAATTTCTTAAGCATTTTCCTATTTTTCAGATCAAGATAAAATACATAGATTAATAGTAACTAATAAACATTAAGTATAAAATATAAACATGATATTATTAAAATAAAGCATGCATTAAAATCATTTTTGTGAAGAAATGAATTGTTTTTCTGTTATTTAAAAAACGTTGGCAAAAAGATCTTTATTGAAATAATTTTCTACTTAGGTTTCTAATATATTGGTGCAAATTTACTCTCAAATTTGAGTTGACTTATATGAAAAGTTGTTTCCTTTAGGATACAGAATATAAAGCAGAAAATATGAAGAAAGGACTTCACCCTTGGACGTGTTCTAAAGAAGATAAATCAGGCCGTCTTGAAGGTGAATTTGTCTTGGACTGTATGACCTCTATATATAATATTCAAGTTGGTAAGATTCTTTATGTACATGTACTGTAATTTATTTTTAAATGGTTGAAATTTCTGTTTTGAATGAAAAATTAGCTTATAATTTATATTTATGCACAGATATTTGATGTAGAATTGAATTATTTCATATATATAGCATACACAAGATATTGGGTTTTCTCTTATTTATTTTATCCTCTCTTTCTTTTTTATGAGAATTCTACCTCATTATTTTACTGTTTTAAAATGTTTTTCTCTATTTCTCTTGTAGTATGCCGAGCTGGCAGCCGAATGATTAGCACTCTTGCCTTTGGTTCAACAGCTCGTGGGTTCGAATCCCACTTTGGGCATGGATGTTTGTAGTGGTTTGGAATCCACTTTAAACCGTAGGTCCCGATCTAATTAGTCCTCGTGTGCAAAAAATGACCATTGAGCGATGAACAAACCAAACCAAACCACTTCTCTTGTAGTATTTTAATATTTTTCTCTTATAAAAATTAGTTAATAAATTATTATAGAAAGTAGGAAAAATAAAATGTCTTATACTGTGCTGTTATTTTTCTTAAAGCATCCTTGAATTAATTTTGTATTTTTTTTTAATCATATTTTCAATATCAATTTTTTATGAATTATCTGCCCAACCAAAATTACATCACTATGCCCAAAATCCTGTTACCAAATACTAATAGCCAAAAAGCTTATAAACTTACTTTATCTCTTGACAATTTCTCAGTCTTCAAGGTCTGTAGTTTTGTTGTTCTCACATCGGCTATCCTGCTGTTCATTGGATAACCATAAACCTAAATGTTGTACATTCATGGCTGATTTGGCAGCCAAAACACATGCAATTTTGGAATGGTGACTTATTAAGTCATGTTAACTCTCTAATTGGTCTATTACATGGCAATCCACTTCACGCTTCAGCAAGTTTTGCCGAATGAATAGAAGGTGCAAACTGAAACTAGTATTTTAGCATCATGAATGGCAACATCTTAAAGGATTTTTCATTTCATTATCTACTTATGCAGATGAGTAATGGGTATATAAGGCAGGGTTGTTGATTCATACCTCACCAATAGTAAGTTTGTCAAGTATTAACACAGGTATACAAATTTATGCCTAATGTTGTTGAAATGGAAGTTAGGTTGAATTATCATAAATGCTCACCAAAAATTCTGTTTCTTCCTGAATATGTGTTTACTGGTCTTTGCTATCAACTCATACCTCTTAATAGCAATATAGTATGTTACGGGTATGATTTTTGAATTTACTGCAGGTAATTCTCAGGAATTTATTTGATATATATTATAATAAAATTAGTTTAACCTTTTGGAGTTTTAGTTCTGTATTACTTGTTTATTTTTATTAATGAATATTAAAGTTTTGAGACAGTATTTTACTATTAAACTGCTATTACATATGTTAGCCTTCATTAAAATATAATTTTGTCTAGTAATTTTTGTAAACAGTTATTGTTATTGAATAAACTTAATTTTGTTTTAGAATCCTGTTAGTGTTATTTCAACACACTACTTAGTTGTAAATGTAGGTATTTATAGTAGTCAGTCAGTCAACAGAAGGTTATGGGCCCAGTGGTCCATGCTTACATTTACGTATAACTAAATTATTGTGCATTGAATTAAATTGACACTAGTTGTAGTTGAATCAGGTTAGTTTGAATGCCCTATTAAATTAAATCTTTTTTTTTCACAGGATTCAATTCAAGAATTTATTTATAAAAGACTTAGGTCCTCGTATTACCCATCTGGGTTCTAATACTTTAAATACATGGAAAAGGGATACGAAAGTACTATTTATTTACAGAGGCTAATGGTCCCTTGTAAATGGTTCTAAAGTTATAGTTCCAACTAAGGGCTCTCCCTAACAATTAAGTGACATTAAATCAAAAGAAGTGCATAGTGTTAATTGTATTTACTGTACTTTCTTGTGTATGATCTACAGATTATGTGTTAAAAATTTTCAAATTTCATTGTGCCTATTATTCGATGTTGCTGATAGAAAACATTCTTAATCAGAAAAGATTATAGTGAAATTTTGGAAGAAATGCTGTTTTTGTTTCATAAAATAAATAATTGATGTGTTACGACTCAGCCGACTTACTTCAACTATAATTAGCATTGTTGATTTGTGCCCAAGAACAAATTCATTTCCTTAGAATAATATTATAGTTGCGTTTGGCTAATATTTTGTATATCATCATGTGGAAACAAAACCTATTAAGTTACAGTGCTAATTTTAAACTAAAAACTATAACAAAGACAAATAAATAAAAAAAATAGGGAGAAACGTGTTAATGTAAACTTAAAAACAAAGCATGCAGGCTACAAAAAAAAATATATATCCAATGCGCAGTTTGAAAATAATCCATTTATTTAATTTAATTATTAATGAAACGTATATATTTTATTTTTAAAAATGTGTCTAACCTCGTTTTAAAAGTTATTAAAAACTGATAAGTTTTATTAGAATCTTCTCAGATTTTAATTGGTGTCGTACTTCTCAGTTTATCACTTCTGCTTCTTCTTCTTCTTAGAATTGGGTTTGTATGTCATTGTGCACCACTGCTTTTATCAGCATTTTGTACCATTAACTCCAAACCCAATGTTTCCTAGTTCCAGTTGCTTGGGTCACCCACTTTATTAATAAAGTCTGATAACCCTTTAACGGAGTCTAGGTGTAACTCTCTAGTACGGATGATGCCTAAAGAAGTAAATCTAGGGAGGGCAAGAGCCTCACATTCGTAAATGGTATGCTCTGCCGTTTCCTCTTGCGTATGACATTTCCAGCAGATAGGGTCTTGCTGAAACAGTCCCATCTGGTCAGAAAGTCAGTCATGCTAGGGATAGCTTCCTGGCTTTTACCAGAAGAAGATGGTTTGGTGGTCATTTCTACCTCAAGTGAAAGATTCATTACTGCCCCTTTACAAGATTGCCTCTGAGTTCCCTTGTCTTTTTTAGCAAGGTCTACTTTAGAGGCTTCACCTGCAAATGCAGAAAGGTTTGTTATTTCTTGTGTCTTTTCAGCCACAAGATAACAATTAATAAGCTCAGGTAATATAACAGTCCACCCAGCATTGCCTGAGTTACTGGGCAAGGCAAATTACTTTAGAAGTTCGCCAGGCAACTAGAGGCTCCGTTAAGACACCAATACCGTGGTGCCAATTAGCCCTAGGCACGGATCGCATAACACCAGGGTTTACGGGAGCTGGTTCGCGGCCTCTGATTCTATATTCAAGGCTATCCTGTAATTCCTACAGGACATTCGGCGATCCACCACCTGCTGACGCGCCTGGTGGCTGCTCAAGCCCCGGGAAGGTACACGTACCCCCTGGTTCCAGGCAGTTTATCACACTTTGTGTTGAAGCGAATCCAAACAGATCATTTTCATTTTAAATGTTTTTTCTTTCTATATGATTTGTTATATTTTAAATCATATTCTTTTTTTTATTTGGCACTAAATCATCAGCAATATTTTCATTAATATGTCAGAAAAATTGCCATGGATTATGCAAAACATTTTTTTTTACTTAAAAAAGCTCTTGATGGTAATATGCTGCTTGGATTATGTATAGGAAAATATGGTATTTAAACATTAGTGACAGTTACAAATCTATGCTAAGCAGCCTAGGGACTGGTAACCAGGCTGAAAAGATAAAAAGCATTTTGAAGCAGATTCTTATGCTCTTAAAGCTTTATTAGCAGAGAACTCTCTATCTTTATGAATGAAAGAAGATGAAGAAAAATGGGACTTTTTCTTGCCTAGCTTCATTGTGCTCTTAACCGACTAGTTGAATTGGTTACACCGTTTACCCCTTGGCTTCTGCATACCAGGCCATCAAGTTTTTACCAAAGAAATATAAAGGCCCAATACAAATTTGGTTCAGACTGCCTGACACTGAGTTTACGTTGGAACATCTCTACTGATTTGCTAGTAGAGGAAGCTAAACTCAGTCGTGCTAATGCTGAAAAGAAGGAGGTTAAAATCAAAGATGAATACCCACTTTTAACAATGAAAAAGACCAAAAAAGTCAGTGAGACTATCATCACACTCTATCATTAAGAAAATAGTGTGTTATAAATGTGGGAAAAAGAGTCATAAATGACCATAATGCAGAAGCAAAATTTAACTTAATGGGTGAAGCAAGAAATTAACTAGAACCTTTTGCAGCATTAATTGCAATATTGGCATCAGTACATATAAAAATTCTATCTGGATTTACGATAATGTGGGCATCACCCACTTTTGTAATAACAAGCAGTTATTTAATTCATTTCAGGCCGTGAAGAAAACATTGATGCAAGTAACAGCAAAAGATGTCAAAATTCATTTAAAAGGTAAAGGCACAGTTAAATCATGGAGGAAGGAACATAAGTGGAGCCCCCTATTGGACAGCTCTTGATGTATGTGCCTTATCCCCTCTGTCTTCTAAAACATTACACTAAAACCTGTTCTTTATTATTAAGCCTCTTGTTGAATTGAAATATATTTGAAAGAAAATATACTTATTTAAATTTTATTCTTGAAACAGAAATTATTTTAATGAATGTTTATTGAATAATGATTATAAAAGAAAAATTTCATCTGTAAAAAAATTAATTTAAAAGAGATTAATTTTTAAAGTTTAGGAATACATTTCATTATTTGGCTAGTGAATAAATTAAAATTTTTTACAACAAAAGTACTGAGTGTTTAAGGTTACATTAATATTAAAATATCATACTTCTTGAGAAGATTTTTTTATCTTATATAAATATAATAAATCAAGATTTATTAAAATTAAATTTTAGATAAGAAAAAATATTTAGTTTCTAGGTTTCTTACAGTTGACTTTATATTTTTTTTACTTACATTATTCAACGTAGTTTATTTACAAATTATTGATAATAAAAACTTTTTTTCTAATATTGGACTAAAAATAAACCAAAAGAAAAATATTTTTACTATATAGATAAAAATAAATTTATATACAATAATTCTTTCTTATAAAGAGAAAAATTATAACCAAATAGCAGAACATTGCATGCATGGATAAAATCACAGGGAATAACATGGGTATTAAACTTTGCCACTGAATATCAATAAAGAAAAGAAAAATCGACATTTTTCTTGATTATAAATATAATAATAGGATATTTAATTTATAATTCATAATATTCAAGTGTTTATCTCAAAGTCATGGTGAATGACACATGCCTAAAATTTCTTTATTGAAATACATAATATTAATAATTAGCAAAAATATAAAATAAGCACTTAACTATCAATAAAAATAACTTTTTTAAAAATAGTTAGTAATTTAGATCACTTTTATTTCGGTTAGTGCAATTTAAATGAAAATAATGCTTTACCTATACTGTGTCCTCATTAAGAAAGTACTGTTTATCTTGAAAGACAGAGTGGGCGTTGTATCGTCTGCTGGCTACTTCACAGGCGCTCATGATATTTCGCGGTTAGAACTACTCCTCTTATATTCTTTCCTCCATGAGTTAAATTAAGTTTGGAGTTACTTAATACCAAATTAACATTTTTTCTCAGTACACCTAAGGCATATTTTAATATTGGGTAACATCATAGACTCTAAAGGAGGAGTTATGTCTGTTAGTAAAGAAATGAGTAATATAGCTTAAAGAAGGGCAAATTAAATGCCATAAAGCAAATGGATTGTTTTTCTGTCAGCCAAAATGTGTGTCAAGCAGTATAGAGCTAAAGTTATTGGCTCATAGTATTCAGATCTCTGAGAACTAGCATGTGCTGTGGCATTGCCTGTTTGGTCACACAGATATTGATATCAATATTAAAACATAAAATCACAAGGCAATTGCTAGGATGCCTAAGTTTGCATCCAAGGTCATGGACTGCAGAGTCTGTCAATTTCCAAAAAGCTGTATAGCATGTCTTCCCCCCATAAGAAAACTTAGATGTAAAAATCCTTAGGAGCTTGTATATATATATATATATGTATATATATATATATATATATATATATATATATATATATATATATATATATATATATATATATATATATAGATGTAGTGGGTCCATTTTCATTTTTCACTATTTCGGACCACTGATATTTTGTATCATTTACTAATGATTACTCCCTTTTTGTGACGGTTTTCTTGTTACACCAAGAGAGTCTGAGTGTTTTACATTCTACCAGGCTAGAATGAAATTACTAACTGGCAAAACAATCATAAATGTTTGTATAAGGAAGTAGACTATATATACACAAGGAATAACAAAAGCACTTATCAAATCTGGCATCAAATCAGAAAGAACAAATATATATACACCAGCTCAAAACTGTTTACTCCTGAAATCCAATTTAAATTCAGAGCTCTGAGACGAAGCACTCGTGTATTTTGAATATGTGTGGAATAGGGTGTGTCTCAAGAGCAGTGATAAAACACTGTATGAAGTAATTCTGAAATGAATACTCTACATTGTGGACACTTGATAGTTTTCAGATCACCTTGTTTTGTTAACATTTCCAAAAAAAAAAAAAAAAAAACTGGTCAACAAACTTTGACCTTGTGTTTACGATGGTATGCTAGTAGGATATGCATGCTGAACTAAAAGTTATAGAATCTACTTGTCCAACAAGGATAAAATCATCAAGACTTCAAAATTTCCAGTAACTGAGAGCATTCTTAGCAAGTTGATGGAAGCAGAATGTTAGAATTCATCCCACCAGAACCGAAGTCTTTTAGTCAGCTTCCTGAGGTAAAGGAAGTGGAACTGATTCAGTCATCTAGTAGAATTGTAAAAGACAAAGGAAATCTTATTCACTGGATTAGAGAGGTAATGCTAAGACCAGACCAATCTTGATGCAATATCAATTATTATATTGACTGTAATAAAAAAAGATTCCGATCCCATAGGAACATCCAAACATTCTATAATATGGGGAAGTTTCTTTATGATCATAGTTAATTTGATTTTAGATCAAAATACAGCCATATCACCCTCATTTGAAAGATATTCCTGAAAATGAATCCAATGTCAGCAGAGATGAAGCCGAGAAGGAAGAGATGAAAGATGAAATTTCCTGTTCTATTTTATGACAATCAAATTTTATCCCTACTCACGTTCTTCAAGCCCCCAGATGTGCTCACTGAGCTGAATGGCCAAAGGCCATGCAAACAGAAATGAATGCCATCTTAAAACATAATGTATGGATTCTTATGTCTAAGAAAGAGAGAAAGAAAGTCATAGGTATTCGTTGGATGTATACCTAATAACAAATGATTACAGTGAAGTTATACACTATAAAGTAGGCCTGCTTGCTCAGGGATTTTGACAGATATCCTCATTGTTATTTATGATGTTTTTTTTGCCTATTGTTAATTTTACTATTATTCAGCTTATGTTTTTAGTTTTAGCTTCAAAATACAAATGAGCACACCTTTAATTGGACATAACTGGCACATACCTATACACTCTGCTTAAAACAGAATTTTAATGACTCAACCCCTTGGGTTTGTTAACCCCATTAAACCTAAGCTTGTATGCTTACTTAATAAGGTGTTGTATGGACTCCACTAGTCTAGCCTAGAATGTTTCAATGAAATCTGTTCCACTCTTTTAAAATTAAACTTTAGTAAGCTTGTGAGTATTAACCTTTTCAGGACGGGGCGCCTCTGTTTAAGACGCGCGTTCAGGACAAAGCAGAAGTGAAAGGAATGATGTTACAGGACGGGGGGTTTTCTCCACTAAGCCTAACTTTAGAAAAAAATTCTTAAAAAATAAAGTTAAAGTCCTACCGCCATGATTTTTGGTACCATTTTATATTATCACATAATCTATCTTATACCATTAAAACTAGACTTTAATAATGTTTTTCCTTCAATTTATATGAAAATATATATATAAGAAAGTTACTTACCTTGGGAAATAATTTTCGACAGTGCAATTCTTGTTTTTCCAAAATTTTAATTGACAAAACACTTCAACATATTTTCAAATTAGTAAAAACTATACAAGGGCTATTTACAAGAAAAAATAACAAAATTTAAAATGAAGACTGAGTATGGAAAATCTCAAAGCACGTATAAATGCAAAGTCCGACATTGCATCTGTGTCAGAATCGCTCGAAATACCATTTTCTAACTCTTTAGCAAATGAATCATCACTTTCATCTATATCACTGAATGGTTCATTTACCATACGTGTATATTCATCCTCTGTTAAATAACACTTCCTCGCCATAATAATCTGGAGTCGAGAATTTTCGAAATAGCAAGAAAAGTGAGAAAATAAAACCGAAAGCAGTAAAAACTGTAACGAAACTGACGCTAAAACCCCTAAAAGACCTCCCATAGTAGCGAAAACAAAATAAAAAAAGTGTTCGGAGAGCTATCAGAAGCAAGAATGCTTAAATCACGTGGAAAGTTGAAGAGCCGAGCTGTGTTTGTTTACATTGCGAATTCCTCTCTCCCCAGCCACAGCTGATAATCAAAATACCAAAAAAAGCAGGAATACGAAAAAAATGAAGGTCAGAACACTAAAACTACGTTCAGTTTAAATATAATGGACACATAGTGCCATCTAGCGATTATTAAAAATTGTTCCAGCTTAAAATGCATATATGCACCGCCCGGCCCTCACTTTCGTCCGTACGAAATGCATATATGCACCGCCCGTCGCGAAGAGGTTAATTGTGTGTACACAAATTGTGACATTGTCCTTCTGTTATATGTCAAGGATATTGGGATCTTGGGCTGAACCATCACGATAGTTCGTGAGTCGTTGAAGTTACCAGAACAGAAATTTGATCCTAAAGTCATCAGAAAAACTAAAAAAACATTGTATATTTTAATGAGAGTAGTTCAACTTTAACTTTTGATCAGGAAGAGTATATATCCAAAATCTATGAGGTTTAGTAAATTTTACATTCCTTTAGTTAGTTTACCTTTAGCTCCTCTTACTACTTTGTCTAGAATTCTGCACCCTGAGTCAGAGCCTGATAAAAAAGAAATGGAAGTGTTTCAGTATAGGAATGTAATAAGGTGATTAAGTTTTGTCAATAGTCGCACAAGGCCAGATATCAACTATGCAATTATTTTACTGTCCCAGTTTCAAGTTAACCCAGGTAAAGTGCACTGGGATTTCTTACTGAAGGTGCTAGGTTATCTGTATATGACAAAAACTTTTAGTTAAACCTAACTAGTCGATAACATTGATCAAGTGTGTTTATGCAGTGATGTCTCATTTGCGTCCTGCCATGATGACTGTTTCTCGATGTCTGGCCCAATTCTTCTAATGGGAAATGCCCTTATTGCTTGGAAGACTCTGAAACGGAAAATAGTTACTCTTTTCACTATGAAAGCCAAATTGTACACAATTGTAAATGCTGCTAAAGGGGTCTGGTTTAAAAGGATGTTGGATGAATGTCATAAAGATGCATTATTGCTTATAAAACCTAGTTTGTACTTATTGCAGGCAGTCTGTAATAGTAGTCAGTAGAAATAGTGTGGAAAATTCGAACTCCAGACACATTGATGTAAGACTATTCTTTGTGAAAGACTTGGTCAAGGAAAAGAGAGAAACTTGGTCAAGGATTTGAGCTAAAGTTTGTATCTTCAAAACAGAATATAGTGGATTGTCTCACAAAATCCTTCCCTAATATCGACTTCAGAAAGTGCAAGACTTGTTTTTTCTAGCTTAATAGTGTAAAGATTCATTAATCATATTGTGAATAAATCTTTTTTGCTTTGTGTTTTTTCAGAAATTATAGAAATATACTTGTAGTGTATTTGCTAGTTTTTGCATTCATATTTTTCATAGTAATTATTGTGTTACATGTATGTATATGTAAAAACACAATTCCAAAAGATAATTTTTCTTAATTCAAATAGGTATGGTTTTTCTTAATGCAAGTAGTAAACATCAGTTGTTAAGTGTAGGACTAGATTAGTAACAAGAAATTGCTAGATAGATTTTAATTTAAGTTTTGAACTTAACAGCACTTCACAGAAAGCAGGTCCAATGATAGCTAAAAAGCTTAAAAGCTCTATTTCTTGACCATATCCCAGTCTTTGAGCTCTGTAGTTTTGTTGTTCTCATATCAGCTATCCTGCTGTTCATTCAATATCTATAAATTTAAATTTTTTACTTATATGGCTGATTCGGCAGCAAAAACATATACAGTTTAATAATAGTGACTTATTACGTCATCAAACTAACTCTCCAATCTGTCTGTTAAATCCCACCTTAAAATAATTTCATTGTACTGCAATCTAGCCTCTATTTAAAATGGACAGTAAAAATAACTCTAAAATGTAAACAATCATTCTAATGAAAATTAGACTTTAAAGTTTTCAAAATTACCATACTAAATAAATCTGAAGACAAATATATGAAATATTCATTAACAATACTTAATATATAACATAAAATATTACATAAAACAGTGATATTATTGCATAATTATCAGCACTAGTGTGTCGCTATGTTCTTGGAATGATTATGTGGCCATATATATTCTCTGAGGAAAATAATAATTTGAAATAATAGTTCAAAATAATGATAAATGTATTTTATAAACTTTCAAAATAAATTTTACTTAAAAACTTAAAATAAAAATTTCACCTCAAACTGATATTCAAAAACATAGCTTTCAAGAATATTTAAAAACATAAATATTAAATCATCCATTTCAAAAGCTTGATCTGTAATCAAATATAAATAAATTACTAATCAAATGCTTCAAGAGTCACTTACATACTAAACAAATGTCTAATGTACACAATGACGTTACGTTATAAACCAAAAATTCTGTAATATAAATGCATTCTGACCCAGTAAGCCCATTTGGTTTATTTTATCACACACAATGGCTTGTAGTCTTTAGTTGAAGCTCTTATGATTCATATAGTAATATTTATTGAAGTATAGATTTTCATGGTTTTTGCACATTTAGCACATTAACTTGATAACAGAGTTTTTAAAATCTTGCATTGGAAGTCCATTTGCAATAGGCTAGTAAGTAGACCAAGGACAAAATGGTGTAATGTCTTGAACAACTTTAGAAGTTTAAAGGTCTCCACACATAAACCGTCCAGAAGAACATTGTGCTAAGGAGTATCCCTGGTTATAGTGCTAATAAAGATATATACGTAAGTAGCTCATTAATTGAAATAGGTTTTTGTTTTAATATTCTGCTCATACTTGTAATGAACTCTTTGGAAAAGCAAGGAAACGTTTTATAAATTGGGCCTAAATGTATTGCTAGAACCAGAAACATTTCTGACTTTGAAGTATATTACATAGTTCACTGTATATAGCTGTCTTGTTGAAGTGTCATGTATATCAATAATGTAAGATAGTTTGATATTAGTTTTTTTTTGTAAAGTACTGTTTTTCCATTTGATCTATCTTTTTACTGCTTATGTATGTTACATAGTTGTGCTTAAATTCATGTAGATCATTATTTAACAATCCACCTTTACTATTTATACTTAAAGAGATTATTTCAATTTAATTATGTTTTACCTTATATATATTTTTATCTGAAAAATGAAAAATATTTGAAATAAATAATATATTGAAATCATATTTTTCAAAGACCATACTTTATTCATAAAATGGTATTAGTTTAGAAATTTACAAATATTACAGCTTTATAGAAAGTTACATGGTACTATTATTTTGTGCCAAAGTATATATGTTTATTCTATCCTTATTATCAATATATTTTCTTTTAATTATAAAAGATTATCTCGTTTTACAATTCAGCATTTTTGTAATCATTGATTTTATTCATTTCTGTTGATATTTGTAAATAGGATATAAGCTTTTTACTTAAATAATCATTTTTAATTAAAATTATAAAACTAATAAATATTGTATTGAGTTATTTTCAGCTACTGTTTCAGATATGTTTATATGTAAAAATACAAATACTAGAAAATAATTATCAGTTATTCTTATGTTGAATATAAAAATTAAGGAAATTATTTTGGTATTTATACAATTATTGGTATTAAAATCTAATAAATGTTAATTAATTTTCTTTTCATAGGAAATTTTAACAGTCATACACTTGAAATATTAGTTGGTCGATCTACAAAATCCAATAAGCGTCCTACCAAATATAAAACATATTTACCTACTTTTACTTTGTTTTCTCCCGGAAGCCCAAAGAAAGATCTCCAGTCAGAATTTATGTTTACAAAAGGTAAGGAATTATATATAATATATATTGAAAATAATTGAAACAGTTTATTTATCTAAAGAAAATCAAATTTAATAATATAGGTATTTTTTGGTAATCAGGAAAAAAATTTTCTTTTCTTATCCATGCAGAAACTAAAAAACTTTCTTTAGGATTCTAAAAATTAAAATTTTAAAAAAATGTAAAAAGCAATAATTTTACTGAAATCTGAATATTATCTGTGTCATTTAATAAATCTATCTGCTATTGTGATCTTTAATTTTTGAAGAAAAATCCACATTTTAAATGAATTCTTAATTTCTTGTTTAATTTCTAATTTATTATTATTTTTTCATTTCTTTTTTAGTGGCAAACACTCATTTATTTTATTTATTCTTTCAATTATTATTCCTTTTGAAAATTTATTTCCTTTACATTTCAAGAATATTTTGTTCAAAGTAGTTAAATAGCAAAACTATTAAATTCTTTAAATATTCACTTATTTCATTCTAGGCTATCTTTGCAAGAAAGATGTCTTAAAGTGTATACAAAATTAAAATGACAAGTAATAAGTTTAAAAAAGGTAGGATTCTGAATTATGTTAATTTGAGGAATTAACAGTTAAAACAAAGAGTTAATTTGAGGAATTATAAGTTAAAACTCTTAAGACTTAACATCTTAAGAGTTTTAACTTAACTTAGGGGATATTATTACCTCTACAGTGTCAGTCTCATCATATCAAATAAACATCTTCTAAAGACTTGTGAATGCTTAATATGTATCAGTTCTCTTAACATAACATGCCAAGTTGATAAATGAATTATCAGTGATTTGCTCTTCAACTTATCTTCAGGTTTGACACATTTTATTTGTATGTTTGTAACTTGGCTTTGCCTTTATTTTTAAACTGTAGGTTAAATAAGTACCCAATTAAACTTGTGTGAAAATATGAGCACTAAAAACTAACCAAAACCTTCATTTGTAGTGTTTGATTTGTTCAAAGAAATTTAACCTTTATTATAATTGAAATTTTACGTGGCCTAAAACACGTTACAAAGTAAGGAAGTAGTTAATTTTGTAGTAGCGTGCTGTGAAGACGTGCACCAAGCTAATATACCAATCATTAATAAAAAAAATCATTAATTAAAATGAGAGTGGTCTAAAAAAATAGAGGTAATTATAATAAATTTTAATTTGTTAAAAATACAAGAATGTTCTAAAAGCTAGAAAGTGAAGCATAATATTTGTTGTCACACTTTTAACTATAATTTTTAGCCTATAATATGTATATTAAATGACTGAGCTTACTATCTATTTTGATTAGACATCATGTGGACTTTTTGTTTCCAATATTCTTTGTATAACCATTAATTGTTCACTTATATTAGTTTAATAAAATATGTGATGAAATAAATACCATCCAAATTTTCTGGTTACTGATTTCTGAAATTTTTATTCAATATTTTCAAAATTAGAAAAAAAGATTGGTTTCTTTTTTATATGTGGGTAATAGTTGTAATAATTTTACAGTATATTGCTATGTGTGCTAATATAACTTGAAATTATTTGTTTGAAAATGTTAGTTGATTCTTTCAGAAAAATTTAATCAATTTTCTAGCGAATAAAAAACATTAAGAAATTTTAAAATTAATAGCAAGAAAAACCTGTTTTTTTTAATGGATTAGGTTCTCAGTACCTAAATAAAATATTCAAGGGAAACATTAATTTGAAATATCAATAAATTTCAGAAATTTGTGGGAAAGAAAAATGCATTAATTATCTTACTTATAAATATAAAAAAATTCTAATAACTTATTTAACCAAACTGAAGAGAGACAGAAGTCAATTATTGTGTTAAAAAATTATATAGGAAGTACAGGAAATATATGACAGAAAATTTCCCTCTGATTTGGACATATCAGTTCATTTATTCAAGCTTATGAAAGTTCTATAATTTAAGTCACAGTTCTATATCAATACCAGGTAAAGGAAATTTCCATAGTAGAAATGTTTGCAATATGATGATTTAATGTACTTTGTTTGAAGCACCCAATATAACTAGCATTTATCTCTAGATTGCAATGTTTACTGTAAACATTTTTTTAAAATTTAGTTCTGAATATATATTCTGAATATTGTTGCAATTTTCTTATTGGCAATGAGAATGTGATTAAAAAAAAAGCTTTCTTTAAAATTAACTGTTTTTTTTTTTTTTTGGTCAGTGATCTCAATTTCTTCAGCTTGAAGCTCTTATACAAGATAAAAAAAATAAAAAACTAGTTTTTATAACACTCAAATTAAACACAACAATTTTCAGAGCTGATAACACTGTCATCTAATTGACTATTTTCTTCTCTTTCACACAACTCACTACTTTACTACTTATATCTTCACAATATAGGACCTGGTAGTTTCCAGAACATTCCTATAATAAGCCTATGATAATGCAGCTCCTATCGGTCCTATCTACTTGAAACTTTGAAAATATTGACTTATGTTTTGTCATTAAATTTCGTCAAACAAATTTAGATTCTAGACATTTCTCAGTTCTGAAAACTGTTATTTCCTCAAAATAAGCATTGTTTAGACAATTTCAAAATTTGAACGATAATAACAAATAATTAACAGAAATGTGACATTCATGCAAATATTTACATTTTCAAAACACTGTTCTCCCCTTAAGGACTGCACATCCCAGACAGTGCAATCCCTAACAGAACTAATGTACTCTATCTTTATGATAGAGATAACCAACCTATCACACTATTCAATTTTAGGCTTCGAAGGAGTTCTTTGAATCCTTACCACATTGTTAATTAACATTTGCACCTTGTAGGATCCTCTACAACATATTTTGAACTTGAGTAACAATCCTTTTTGACATTTCTGTTTCCAAAGCCAAATTTTATCATCTTTATATCTCAAATTGGTAGACTTTATATCATACTAGCTCTTCCTGTGCTTTGTCATGATATTGATTCTTTCTCAGGCAAAATGATGCACTTCTCCAAACATGCTTGTTGGATATAAAGATACTGGATTGGCTAGGTAGGAGTTTCTGGTTTCCTCCTAAATTGAGATTGTCTGGTAATTTTAGATTGCTCCCATATAGTATTTGGAAAGATGTAAAACAGGTTGTTCAATAAACTGCAATACAAAAAGTTAGAATGAAAAAGGTGATTTCTTATATCAATATTGCTGGTTCTGTAATACAAGTATCAAGAGATGGTTTAGGATTTTCTCATTAAATCTGTCTACCAATCAATGTTATTAGGGATGTAATGGTATCCTGTAAGTTTTCTCCTTACTAAGCAGTTCTTAGTTTCCTTAAAATGGCTAAATTGAATTTTGTCCCTTGGTCAGAGTGAATGATATGGAGTATGCCAAATCTGGAAATTCAATTCTCTAATAGTACTTCTGAAATAGAGTTAGCTTCCTGATCAGGAATTGAGTAGTCCTGTGTCCACTTGCTGAAGTAGTTCATGACAACAAGAATGTACATGGTTCCTTTTGTTTGTTCATTGAAATAGGCCTAAGGTATCCATTACAATTCTCTCAAATAATGGACTGACATTAAATTTTTGTAGCTGTTTTCTACCTCATGTCGCTGGACCTTTGTGTAAGGCACATTCATTGAAAGAATTTATGCTATTTTTCTATGTCGATTTTCCCATCTTTAGAGAACTTCTCTCTTACCTTATTGAGAGTTTTCATCATTCCATAGTGTACACCATTCAGACTACAGTGAAGCTCCTCCAATGCACTTGATATTCAGGATCAATTAAGGACAATAAATGTTAACATCTGAAAGGTTGGCCATGATCAAATTCCAATGAACAATGGATCATGCTGTTTCTGAGATTTAGGCAATGCCTAATATCTTTTCATAGTTAGATTATAAAGTGCTATTTTTTGTCAAGTAGGTTTTCCTCTTTCAGCTTTCAGTAGTCCCATTATCAGGTTTATTTTGGGATCATCTAATTGACTTTCCTGAATGTTAACATCACTCCGCAGATCAGGAGAATCAGAAATGACATTTATAATATTGAAGCCAAATTGATGATGATGTATATAAAGATGAAACATTTGAAGCCAAATTTATCCTCAGTTTTATTGCAAAATTAACAATTTACTGGACATAGTCTTCAAAACAAAGCATTAGCGTAACTGATATGTTTATTTATGATGACAGTTTTCCATTCAGGGTCGATTCATTTTGGCGAATAGGGTTGTTTACTCTTTTCTGCATTCGTTAATTCTTTTGGTAATGGTCTTCTTTGCAAAACCACCATTTCACTTTTGTCTCTGGGTTTTCCCTATTCTCTGTTTGAGAATAGGAGAGTCACAGAAGTATACAGTTGTAATTTTAACTGAACAAACTCCTCCCTTCAGATAGGTTCCGAAGAAATCTCCCTAATCAACACTCTTCTCTGGAAGCCTTGTGAGCAGCCTCAGCTTTCCTAGCATAGACTACGCCATTTTTCAAATATGTATTCAAATATGTATAAATTCATATTACTTGTTTCACTTCAGAATTCTTAATGGTGCCCACAAAGTATTGTTGTGCCTAAGTGTCAATAACAGTGGGAGGGCTCTCTGGGAATGCTAAGTTTGTTATCTTTTCAATAGCCAAAGCTAATTTTTGCTGAGTCTCCCATTCTTCTGCAGTCTAGTTTGCAATTATAGACTTGAAATCTTTCAGATAGTCTTCTCCATATTGTAAATTAAAGGCGTGAGCCAAAATCTTAATATTTGTCCTATCTGCTTTAGGGAGTGTTTATAAAACATCCACACTTCTCATAAAGATGCAAGTAGGTAATATGATTTCATAATATCATCCCAATCAGTCCATTCTTAGACCATATCACATTGTTTCTGGATGATGTATCATGATGATTTTTCATCTTAAATTGAAAGTTTTAATATATGCTGATTAACTGTGATTGAAGAAATTGTTTCCAATGTATTTTGAATGCATTTTTTTCCATATGGCTATACAGAGTTGCCACTTGTCCATCTTTGAGATGGATTTTCATCTTTTGAAAATTTTTGAAATTGTGATTTAAAAGTTCTAATTGTTCCTGTTCAATTCTGGTTTTAAGTGAAATTTTTAATGACATCTAAAATTTATTTCAAACATTAAATATATAAAAATATTTCTGTCAACAGCTTGGGACTAGTTTAATCTGAAGCTTAATCTATCTTTAGAATGAAATTTATCTTCACACAGTCTTGGTATTGCTGTGAGACTAGTTGTGATGTCACCCTTAGGATTCTGTAATTGTCCATGTGATTGAGGTACTAACTATGAAGCAATTATCTCTGTTTTTTAGTGAAAACATTGTTACTTTAGTATTGAACCAAACTATATTGAGATGATCCCTTCTATTTTAAACAAATTTTGCAAATATACTAGGTATCATTTCAGATATTTGCAAAGCATTCTTGCTGATCTCGATTTCCTCTACAGGTAGAAACTTTCTCCAATTTCTTTAATAGAAAAGTCACAAAAAACATACTGAAATCTAGGTATTATAAAGTGGTCTTTGGCCTTTCTTCTAGCACATTTTTGCTGATAGCTAGATTCACCTTCATGTAAAGAAAGTAATTATGATGTTGAAGTAAAATAAAAGAATTTTAATGTTTTTGACCTGTGCTCAAAATGGTATAGAACTTTAAACGATTTCAGATAATAGCTTGTTAAATCATTTCAAAAGTAGGGTTTTGAGGCAGGTTGAGTTTTCTCAGAGCAATACAACCGGGAAAATATAAAATGTTCTGTACTTGGCCTTGTATGAGATCCAAATGCTGATTTGATGGGTTGCAATCTCAGCAGTATTTTGATTGAAATCACTGATGCATGTTCTAAAAGGCAACTTTTGCCAGTATAGCAGATATTTGAGCTGATTGGTTTTACAGCACCTGTGACATTCCTTCCAAAACTTCTAATGCATGAAGAATGGAAATGTAGATTAACATGGTATCAAAAACTGCCTTCTGAAATCTTTGAGGAATTTAAAAATTAGCTTGCTACCTGCAATTTTTGAAATTTAAATGCCAAGTTGCTTTGGAGGATTAGTTAATTAGTCAACAACCATCATACGTGTTTAGTTATGCTAGTGGGAAAGCCTTTGCATCCTGCATTTTTTTCAAACTGAATGCGGCAGTGAAGTTCAGATTTAATTGGTTCAGGCAAATTCACTTATTGCTTCTTTGGAAAAAAAATCACCTCCAGAACAAAATCTGAAATGTTTAACCCAAAATTCAAACTCTTGGCTGCAGTTATCAGTACTTGCTTAGACAAGAGCAGTAAAATCATTGAACTTTCACAATATTCAAACTTTCTACTGGACTGATTTGAATGTTATATTCTCCTAGGCCAAAAATTCAGAGATTTGGAAAGCATTTGAGTGTATACCAGAAGTAAGAGATCTATTCCACTTTATTGAAAGAAAACTGATATTATGTTCCATCACAAAGGAAAACTTATAGATGTTACATACTGGGGATGCAACACGTAAGTCTTCATCTGTCTTTGTTTGTGGGAGGCTCCCATATGTTTGAAAATCAGTGTCTCCTGGGCAGACACCCAAGACTGATTTCACAAATGATCTGTAATTTGCTACTAAATGGGGAAAACATAATCACCACAATCTGTCTCTGAATGGTTCTGACAGTAATTATTTTGAGTGGACTAAATGTGTTTCAAAGTTTTCTGCCATCCTTTGAAGTTTGGCCAATGTTAAATGTTTCCTTTTAAGTGCTACATCATCAGTGAATGGTCAAAAAAGCCTTGTTCTAAGGGAACCTCAACGAACAAGAGCTTGTAAAAACTGAGCTTGAAATTCTCCTTTTCATACTGAGATTTAGTAAAAATTGTCCTCTTTTACTACCTAACTTTATCGTTTACCTTGATTCTGATGACCTCAGACTGGAGACAGAACTTCTTTTGAAATAAAGGAGATTACTTTGTAGGGTCTATTTTTTTACTTGACAAACAAATTTGTTTTAAGGCTCATTGAAAAGACTCGTCGAATTTATAATCATGCAAGTGTCCAAACACTTGTAATCATCTTACAAGAAAGTCTTGGTTATCATATTTTGGATCAAGGAAAACTGTCCAATTAGTCATGTCCAAATGCATAATTTGTCCAAGATTCAAATCAAAACATTCCACTTCTAGATTTGCGTCTCTTACCGAAAACCATGTGGGAGTGTCAGAAAATTGAAATAATTTCTGAATCAAATAGTTCTTTAATTTCACAATCCTTAATTCCAGACATGAACTTAAATTATCCATAGAGAGTAAAATATGATGGGAAAAGTAATCTATTTTGAGTGTATTGTTAATGTATATAGTAGTTTGATGGAAGTTAATTTATCTTAATGAAAAATTATGTATTTTTAAAATATGCTAATTTATAATACAAACTAATCATGTTTTAAAACTTCATAAAACTATCATTATATGTTTTAATTGGAAATTTTCTGTTTTGGTTGTTTTTTAAATTAAGCACCACTAGCATTAAAATTGGAACTGTTTTCATTTGCCTTCTCAGGAGTCAGTATTTTTTCTTCTAGCTAGGGACACTATCACTCTTGATATTCTTGAACTCTTCTTCCTTTCATCCTTCCCTTGCTTGCTGTATAAGTATATATTGCTTGTATATATACCCCTTCCTAAGCCAAAGCATTGCTACCCCTGCAATTAATGCCCTGATGAAGTATGTTTCTCTGCAATGTGTTGCTAACAGTAAAGCTAGAATTTGGAATGCAATAGAATGTCCTTGACATTGCTTACAATGCACTTACCTATTTCAAAGAAGAAGGATTGATTTTTTGAGTGGAACATTTCTTGGAACTTGATCGAAAAGTTGCAGTTATTATTTGTTTCGTGTAGTTATAACTTTTTATTCTTTGTCTTTGATTTTTGTAACAGTTTGTTATGAAAGCTTTTTTTTTGTTGAATATGTCTGATAGTGAGGAAGTTAGCTAGGTGACCATTTTCCTTTATCTTAAGTATCAGAAATGTTGGAATATGACTTTACTTCTGATGAAGATTCTGATTGGGACTATTTACAAAATGCCCATCTTTGGACACAATTGGATATGAATAATTTACCTATGCTTTAAATTTTGTATTTTTATTTTTGTTTTGTAGAAGTAAACAATTAGAATAGAAAGTGTGCCTCTTCTTTTCTTCCAATACACTGCATAACTGCACAAACCTGTGTGAAAACCGATAGCACTGGTGAGTGAATATCTTAAGTTTATCTCAGTGGTAAGGGGTTAACTCTTCACTTAATTTTATGCAATCAATTTCTGAATGGTACCAATTGCAATTGAAACTTCAACTTTCAGTTGATCTTGGACTACTTTCATTTGTTTTTGGCCTGCTTTCATTTCTTTACTCATTAATATTCTTTTTTTCCCCATGAGCTAGTCAAACAGTGTCCTCATTTTACTGCAGAGATCTCTTAGTACCCTGCAAATATCTCTTAATAAAAGCTTACTGCAATGGAATTTTTGTGAGCATCTGTATCTGTCTTTAAACGTCAAACTATGATTAACTGTTAAGTGTAGGAATCCCTCACTTGAAAGACAGTCACATGCTTTCTAACAGTCTGTTATTATAATTGAATCTGGAAGAACAGATTCTCACAAAAATTCTAACAAAACATTCTTACTTTTACTCTCAACACATACCTTTCATCCACATAATAGACATTAATAAACAATTACTTCCAACCTACAATTAACAAAGCAAGAACTTTTATGCACAGACCTTTTAACAGGATTTGCATTCTTGCTAACCTTTTCAACATACGCAAACTCACCCATTGCTTACATCATTACTATCATGCAAAACCAGATAACAACCACACTTAACACATATATACTGATCAGCAATGAAACTTATCTTCATGCACCATTCAACAACTTTTTTATTTCCCTCATGCTGTAAAGTTTTTAAAAAATGCCGGTTCAGTTTATTAACATTTATATCTGTTATCTATTGCATTTTTCACACAAATTCTAACAATCAAATATTATAATGAAAATAAATTTATTTAATAAATTTTACTTAAGAAACTTAAAAAATTTGCTTCAAACTAATAAATAATTTCATATTAAAAAATTCAAAATATAGCAAAAAAATCATTTACTTTTCAAAATTTTAAATTGTAATCAAGTAAAAACAACTTACTAATCAAATGCTTCAAGGGTTACTAACACATAAAATAAATTTTCTGCATGTATAAATTTCACATATCATGTAACAAAAGTTACATCATACAAATACATTCTGACATGGTAAGCTATTATGGTGCAGTTAATCATCTGTACTGTCATTTAGGATTTAGATGAAATTTAAAACATGTGTACAATTATTTACACTATTAATATTTTTCATTGCATCACTTAGCTTATAAATTGGTGTAGGATGAATGCAATTGATAAATGAAAACCCAGTGACTTATTTTATTACTGAAACATTTATGAGTGATCTAAACACATATTTCTTTATAGTTCTCTGATGTACGAATAATCTTGAATTTAACAAATTTAGTTTCCCTTTTATATTTTTTATGCATGGAAACATCGGTGTCTTAATATTTGAGCTGTTTTGGATTTTAAAATTAAATACAATACTTGTTTGAATTATATTAAGATTTTATTAAATTTTGGCAAATTTATTTCTTAATCTAGCTTTATTTTTTCTAATTATGAAAATATAAATTTACAGTTCCAGAAGCAAAGATTTTCTTTTAATAACTAGATATATCTCATAACGCAAATGAGCTGTTAGTATTTAGAAATAGGCTTATTAACCATAAATATAAACATCTATTTTTATAGAAATGTTTTAATATAGCTATACCAAAGGCCTAATACATCAGGGTTACATTATTTTTGATAAATCAGTGTTAGATTTTTGATAAATCAGAATAATCTTAGGTCTTATATATATATTATTATTTAACATGTTATTTTCATTAGTATGGAATCTTTTTACAATTAAAATAAATTTTTTTAATTTCAGTTTCCTTATTTTTGCTCCTAAATTTTTTTAAGACAAATTGCTTTTGTCTTCAAAATAGCTATAAATATACATAAGAGTAAAATAATTGATATTAGATGAATGAAAAATATTTTGTTTGATTTATTAATTAATAATTTGAAGTTGTATTTTTGGCATGTATTCAATTAAAATTTTTATTTGTTAAATTGTCATAACATAAGCATTAAGTTAAACTTTGGTAGTATTCACACATTCAAGAAAGGAAAAAAAAAATTTAAACATTTTTTCTTGCTTGCAGTATGAAGGAAATTGTATAGAAAAGATCAATTTTGTATGAAAATTGGCTAAGAATTTTTTCAAAGGGCAGTTGCAAAAAATCACATAATAAATTTTGTTAGTTATAAAAATCTTGCTTGTGACATATAGATACTTAGTGCAGCAAGCTAATTACTTTATTTCGAATTGTAATAACACAAAAAGTAGTAAAGATAATGAAGTTGACGTGGTCTAATATCAGAGACGACATCATAAATTTATGTGACATAGTGGTTGATTCTCCATCATACATTGGAGTAATGAACACTGCGCATTTGTTGTAGAGACCTATTTTTCTAGTTGCCTCATTTCAATAAGAAAAGATTTGGAGTGGCCAGCAGGTTCTCTTGATTTGGTCTTATTTAATTTTTTATGGGGCTATTTAAAATCACATGCTTATTCTGACCACTCACAAACTTTGGTAAATCTGAAAAAAAAAAAAAACATTCAAAGAGAAATGTGGCAAACATACCTGCCATTGTGCTGGAGAGAGTGATAAGAACAGCAGAATTCAGTTCACCCAGTGTATCCCCAATGCCAGACGTCATTTGTCCAATATGATATTTAAAACTATGTAAACTTAAAGTTTAAATATGTAACTTTTGTATGCAAAAATAATTAAAAAGTATCATTAATATTTTTGTGCTATTGCAATGGAAAATAAGGAAGCTATCTTGCTACACTCTGTATTTAATTTATTGTATTTTTTTTATTATCTTTAATCATAATGCAGTGTAAAACTTTAATCCAAAATTAAGTGTATGCTAAAATGTTTAATAACTGCTTGTAATAATTTATATGAATTTTGTTATTGCAATTTGAGAAGTATTAAATGTTTCCTTATATTTATGTGCTGTAATTGCAAAGTGACATTTTTATCACTTTGCAATTTTAATAATTTAGTTGAGATTATCATTTCTTTTTTTAATTTATTGCATATATTTCTTTAAATTTTCTGAAAAGTTTATATGTTGCTATTTATTTTATGGCTCTTGAGATATTTTTAGAAATTCATGATTAATGTTATGTTATATTAATTTCAAATATTACTAAAATAATAGGATTGAATTCCTATTTCAATGTGGTTCATTTTGAATTTTATTGTATTAATATGTTTCTAACTTATCATAAACAGGTATTTAAAAATGGTAATAATAAAATAATATAAATACAGTCTCTGTATAAATATGTTTATAATAATGTAATTGAGTATATATATACACACACTCATAGACAGACAAACAGAGGGAGGGAGAGAGAGAGGTCATCGACATTTACATCATCCTGAATGCACCTAATAATTAAATTGTGCAAATCATATTGGTGTCTGTAGATATGTTATGTCTGACATTGGAAAATGTAATATAAAAAAAGAAAAAAATTGAGTAATATAAAACTTGCTTCATGTATATGTCATGATGAAAGGATTAAATTATTAAAATTTTAATACCATATGGTATGAGGAATCGCTATGTTAAATTCCATGTGTGTATAAAGTGATTCTTAGTGATTAACTTAAATTGTTTTTTTCTTTTTTGGTGTATGTTTTTAGTGCCTCTTATATAATAAAATTTTGAGCACGCTACTGATTAAGGTGAGGAATTGTTGCTTACAGAAATTATCTCTTCTAGAAAACTGGTCACTTTGTTGAAACACAAACAAGTAATTGTCGTGTATTTGTATAATTGATGGTTGTAAGGGGGACTGCTGAGCAATGCAAGTGTTTACAGCTTTCTTATCATATAATCAGTCATTAATAGCCATATAGTTTGGATGTTGAAGAAATATTTTATCACATTTGCATCCTTATATTAAAAATTTTTAGTTTATAATATTTGTAGTCTGTGTAAACTATTCATCAATTACAGCACAGTGAAATCTTTGCAACAAAGAAAGCGGAAAAAAAAAACTGATTTGATTATATGAATTGCTAGACATGCTTTCAGGTGTACATTTTTATTTGCATCATTTTGATAATCGGTTTAGTATATGGAAATACTAAATTGGTAGGCTGTTGAACTATTGTCTTTTCATTCTCCATATTAATCCTTTTCCTAGTATAATGGTTTAACATAATATTGGGTGCCACTCCGACAATTTAGTATGTTGACCAGACAATGGTATGTCTCTTTTTCTCTGTCCTTATTCATCTTTAAACTCACATTTCGCTCATGGCCTTATCCAACTTTCCTGTGGCTGTATTTTAATATGACATTGTGCATCATAAACTGATCAGTTTCCTCGTTTGACATGCTCACAGGAGGCTGCACTTACATTTAATTAACATTTAGACTATGTTGGAACTCTGAATTAAATTTGACCTTTATGTTTGTCCTCTTTAGTGTTTCATTTTTGATGGCTATATTTTCTTCTAGAAAAATAGTTGCCTTACTTTTCTTTGATACAAATGTCTTCAAATTCTGTTTTTAAGAAGATTAACAAAAGTTTGGTTTTGTATTTCTGTTTCACTTATTGCTGATATATTGAAGTTCTATATGATCTATCTATGTTTACAAAACCTATTCTCAATTATCTTGAGCTTACAGCTGAATGATTATTGCTGTAGTTTTTGGTTCAACAGTTCATGAGTTTGATTCTCCATTTGGGCTTGGATGTTCATTGTGATTCTGAATGCACTTTAAACTGTTGATTCTAATCCATGTGTGCAATAGCGACTTCAGATTGTCAACTATGATGTTTCAGTTACTGTGATGATACAGATTACAGTAAACCATGGGGATTGCTATTTAAAGGCAACCAACTCTGTATTTATGTAATATTATGATTAAATAAGTTACTTTTAAGTAATACATGTTAAGTAACATTTATGTAATATAATGATGAAAGCACATTCATTTTCCAATATATGGATCCTTTTGTGGAAACATTTTTTATTATGATTGATTTATTTATCTTATTCATGTGTCATTTAATTGTGTTTTAACAATATAACATCGTTTTTTAAACATTTTATATTGAAAATTATCAAAAATATCTTGGAGTATTGCTTTACTATACTCCAAGACATTTTATATTTTTTTAATATTTCCTTTCTGAAATTATGAATTAAAATCTTGTAGATTCTGTAGACATTTTTGTATCCGACATCTTCAAATTTAATATTATTTACTTATTGCATAATGGGTTGATTGCTAAACTATCAATGTTTTGGTCTTCAATTCAAATTATTACTGTATTTTGTTTCCTTTTGGATAGGTGTTTCTGTTTGAAATTTATTTTAAGTGTAGACTCTGGCTCATTATCTCATTTATAAAAAGATTGATGAATGACAAGCCAATTCATTTTAATGCCTTGAAGTCTACCACTATTGTGTTAAACAGATGTCTCTATTCTGAAATAAATGATTTTCACACTAAGTTGAAATGCTTTGTTAAGAAAATATCAAATTAGCATAGATATTTTGTTTGATGTATATAATACATGTTAAAACTAATTATTACATCATAATATTTTGCTACTGAACAATTTATATAAATTTTTAATATTTTTAATTTAATATATATATTTAAGCATTATTGGGAATTCTGTTTGTTAATTTATTTTTTAATATTGTTAAATATATTAAATATGTTAATTCACAAAAATATCTTTTTTAATAGCTACAAATATTTTATTTTATATAATCTTTAGATATTGATATTTTTCTGCTGCTATATAAGTTATTGTAATTTTTCAGAACATTTTGTGAAATCTCTTTATAATAAAATGTGGGATAAGATTAAAATAGTTCTTACCGAACCAACTAAGGAAACTCAATTTGGAGTTAAACTTTTCATTATATACAAGAAGGCTCCACCTCCACCAGATTATACAGATTTGCTTAATTTGTCTCTAAAATTAGAAGAAGAAGATGAAGATGAGATTGATGCTGAAGCATTTTATGCAAAAAATGAAAAATATTATGATGATTTTTACAAAAATGGACCCCTCGCCTTTGCTAAGTAATACAATTTTTATTTTCTCATTACTTAATAGATTTTTCTTATTTCATTCAACTTTTTTTTAGTTTAGATTGGGTAATTAAATTATTGGATCTCTAAAGCTTAGAAGTATCATTATTTTAGACTTCAAAATTCTATTCTTAAAATAGTTAATATTAATATGTTGACATCCAAAACATAAAATTTGGATAGTGAGATATATGTAAATTATTTTTAACAGTCATAGAAAATTAATATATAGTAATCATTATATTATAATAAATTGATAAATAGGAATCTAATGAAGATTTTTAAAAACACTCTAAAATTACCCATTATTTTATACAGTGTGTAATTCAGTAATATAAAACTTTTTATTTTTAAATACTGATATTGATTATTTAAATAAATTTTTTTCTGTTACAGCTGTAAATTCATTGAAAGCTTTTGAAGTGTTCATTAAATATAATTCTAATGTAAAGAAAAAAATCTCAATAATATTTATAATTATTTGATTTTATGATTTACAAGTATAATTGAAAAATGTTGTATATACATAATTATATGCATATCTGATTAAGAACTTTTGGTAAAATTAATAAAATTATTCAACATGAATGTTGATAGCTCCTAGAAATTTTTTATGTAAAAAACATTAAAAATATGATGTTCTATATAAATTTTGAAAGAAAATTGCTCATTGTAAAAGTATTGTATAATAATAGTAAAAAATATAGTGTATGAAAATGTGAGCAGAATTATATCTAGAGTTTTGGCACATGACTTCAAGAAATCAAATTCTGCCAACATCTTTTGTGATTTTTATTACTGCAATAAAAAGCAAAATAGCTGTAAAAAATTGTTTCTTAAATGTAATTAATTTGTAATAAAATTTTAACACAGCAGATATTTGTTTAGAATTTTTAAATCTGTCAATTTTTATAATTAGGTTTTAGGTATCAATCTAAGTGTATTTGCAACACATTTATGGTTCATAGGTTGCTGCTCTAATTGCTTACAGCATTTCTATATTTGATATGGATTTATGGCCATTATAATTTCAACACGATGAAATAAAACAAATAAAAGAAATATGTACATTAGCAATATATTATGGAAACAAAATGATTAAATGTTTCACAGAGTTTAGAAGTTCACAAAAGTGCAAAATTAGTATAAAGTTACTGCCCCTGTCAACTAAGGGCCCTTATCTAAATATGGAGTATCTTAGATTACAGAAATGAGCAACTCATTCTTTACCACTACAATTCTGTGCCTTATGAGTGGATAACAATAACGATCTAGTCTGCTACCAATCTGTGGCCAGATGTTTTCCATTTTTGGGAGGTTTAGAAACCACAAGTTAACACAACAATCAAATGCCCTCTGTATTAAAGTTAAAACACAATGTGTAAGAGGTGTTCTTACATAATTTTGCTGAAAAATGGTATTTGGTAAGCCTTAAAGATAGGGCACATCAACTGACATAAGCTCTCAGTAATATAACATTCACCATTAAAATTACTGTCACTCCGAACTGGAGATGTACATGCGATTATTTAATAAGTATTTGTAGTATCACACCATGTGCATCACCCTATGAAGGTATTGAATGCAACTCGATAAACATTCTCCTCAGTTTCCAAACATGTATACAGCTATCAGAACATAGAACATTCAGCTGAGATTCACCTCAAAGGTTACATTGTGCCATTTGGGTACCCAGCTTTATCTACTGATCATACCATGGACCTGTTCTTGCTGCAATGCCTGAGAAACCAAAGTAGTCGTCACTATGCTACCCCAGAATTTATCATACTGTAAACTTTCTGAAAATATCCAATTCCCAATTAAATGTCTGATGTGGTTGTACAGTTTTAAAATACAGCTTCTGGCTTATGAGTGGTTAGCAGTCCTGACTACTGAGATGTGGGTCCTGGGTTCGAGCATGATTGCTACTTTCTCTTTGGGTTTCTCTGTCCTTTCCTCTGCGATGATGTATGAATGTGGCCCACCCTGGAAACTGGTTTGTGGAGGTATGATGTGGGTAATACTGCTCGTGTCTGTCACTTGGTTCACAGGTGCCCACTGGGTAACGACACATGAATAGCAGTTGTGGTGAAGAGTTTGTCACCCAGTGCTTACCGTTATTAAAAAAAAGGTTTACAATATATCTATCCTTTTGAAAATTAATGATGTGAGAGCTTGAGCTTTTTCATGAATATTACCTCGTGCATGATCCTGAGTTATACATCAGTTCGATATTTAAGAGATGCTAGTTAAATTTTAGTCAGTGTGAATAGCAATATCATAAAACAATAAGTCCTCATATAGGATAATTAATAATCCTACCTATATCAAATTCTGACATTTCTAGGAAGCATTTCTTCATGTTTGAGACAACTTGATATTCTGAAGAACTACTGTATCACAAAGTAATTCCCAAATGAGGAATCCGCTGCACAATTTTTTAATCCAGTGCTTCATATATTGCTTGCCCCTCCTATGTCAGATGAATGGTTAGTGTTCCGGCATTTGGTTCAATAGTCATTACTTTGAGTACTACCCCTGGTTTAGGCAAGAGATACAAAATAATATTTTGTTGGATACCAAGCCACGTAGGTCTTGATGGAAATGAGAGAGCAGACGCAGCTGCAAAGGCTGCAGCAGATCCAATTTTACCAACGATTCCCCTCTCAGATGTGAGAAAGGGTATGAAGAGATTTGTTTATTCTCTTTGGGAAGAATCATGGGACTTGCTGGTGGGAAACAAAACTCCATACAATATTCCCATTCCTCATCTTATTATCAGCTTTACCTTTATGAAGTGCAAATATTAGATTGACTCTCCTTCGTATCGGACACACACATTTCGCACACAGATATTTGTTCTTAAGTGAATTAAAACCATGGTGTGATTCATGTGATGAGTCATTTTTTGTTTATCATATTTTAATTTCATGTCTAGATTTTAACCAACAACGTTTACACTTTTTTAGTACTGATATTTTAACTTTTTTGATTTAATAGGGGATCCACCCCATAGGAACCTATTCACTTTTTTAAGAGCAATAGGATTTTTACATTATATTTAATTTCCGTCTTAAATTTGAAAATCATATATGCTCTAATTTTTGTTTGCTTAAATTTTTAATTTTTTTTTTACAAAAATCTTAATCTTGGCGCAGCATGTCCATTTTTGCACCTTGCACCATAAAAACCAACCAACCAACCACCCCTAATTTGGATATCTCTCGTGGTGGAAAATCCTTTTTAAACCAAGTTCTGGTCTAATTTGCCCGTGTATGCAAAAAAGGACCATTGAACGACAAATGAACCTCACCAAACCTACTGTGTCATCCAAATGTTTTTAAATAATAGTTGTTTCAGTCTTTTCTTCCTTTAATGTGATTTTGACATTTATAAAAGTATTCCTTTCTGGTATCGCAATTTTGATGGCAGTAGTGTGTGTTCAATGTTTTTCTTTGCTGGAACCAGCCTTCCAAAATGTGATATTAATTTTTAGACACATAAAGGTTTTTACTGGTACACAGAGGACAAATGTAAGCACCTGCTATTTTTGTGCATAACAATGATAACAAATTCTATAATTGATAAGGTATCAGTTTTACCTCATAATTTGTGAAAGATTATAAGATTTAAAAGTTTATATTGTGAGTTTCCTGAAGTTTGAATTAATACTTGTAACATATAAGAAAATTTAATTATTTAGGTTTGTTTGAAATGTAAATTCCTTTATTACATTATCATAGGCTTAAATAGAATCATGTAATATAATATCTGAAGGAAAAAAATATTTTTCTAAACTAATGGTTCAGTTATTTTGGAGAAAACATTCCTAGCATAAATGAATGCTATTCATTTTTATAATCGATGTTCATAGGTTTGAGTTCTGGACCTAGATGTTTGATGAAACTAGTATCAATTATTGTCTGGTACAGTATGTGAATTCAGAATAATATGATTTAGTTAATAATAATAAAGATTTATGAGGAGAGAGAGATTTGGAATGATATGCTTTTTTTAGTCTTGTTGGTTGTAAAGTTTTCTCTAAAGAAATACAAAATTAATGTTCAATGTATGAATTGTATTTTTAAATTCATTATTAGTTATTCAAATGCAAAATATTATGAAAAAATCTTATAGGAAAAATTAATGGTGTATTGATTTACTGAGTAAGAAGACAGTTTTATTTTTCCTTAATTCCGTGATATTATTATAGAAGCCGTTAGCTAGCTTCTATATAAGCAAGCTAACTTTTATCAACAAACCTGGGATGTGTTGATTATTGAAAGGTTAGCTCTTTAGCCTTTGGTTCAACAAATCGTGGGTTTGGTTTCCATTTGGGCTGGGATACTTGTAGTGGTTCATAATTCCCTTTAAACTATATTTTTTGATCTCTTTAGCTCATGTGTGCAAAAAAATTATCCTTGAGTAACAAACCAACCGATGAGCATCAAATATTTAAAATTTGTACTAACTTCAAGTTATGAAAATGAAACCAATGAATTTCCTGGTCATTCTCTTCTGCTGTTTCTATTACATCAAAGTACAGCAGGTGAGCTGACACTTCACAGCATCATGGCAGAGTGTCAGTTTCAAACCAAACCATAGTCTTCTGTACTTAGGCCAGTCGTGTTGTCAAATGAGATTTTCAGGCATATTTTAGTTTGGGCAACTTCATTACTTGGTATTTAAGTTCTATGACGTTTTGAGATACTACCTTGTCACTGATATTTAGAAAAAATGAATGAAAACACATTAGATGAAATAATCCCTTATTTTATATTTTCTTGACTCATAGAGAAAGACTAATGACCAAGCAAATATCAAAATGATTAAAAAGCTGATATTTGACACAAAAATATTGCACTATATTACAGCACCTTATTTATATTTTAAATATAATATTTAAGTAATAATTTTAATATATATATACTCAATTATTGAAGAAATACTAGAGCAGACAGAAATAAATTGCCACAAGTGTAAAAAAATCTTTAAAATGATTTTTAATTCTCAAGATTGAGTGATATGGCAAGATTATTACTATTTATCATTTTAAATTTTTAGAATCTGTAGAAATTCTTTTTTGTCTCTTATAAATTTGATCTTCAATTTAAAATTATTTTTACATAGGAATCTTAATTTGAAGTTTCTTTTAATTAAGATTATATATTTTTAATTAATGATAGTAAGAACACTTTACATCTCTTTTTTGTAACTTAAACTGTCATGATCTTTAATTTCAAATGTGGCATGTTAATTTTTATTCATTCTTATTTTCAGAGAAATCTTTTATTCAAAACACTCAATATTTTCAGAGAAAAAAAATCTTCCTGCAAATTGGAAAATATTTTTAGTAGCTTTATTTTTTTAGAAAATTTTATTTTTAACTGTTATTTTAAATCACCTGAATGTTTATTTATGTAATTAGTTATGTCTGATGACCAAATTTTAAATAATATTATGCTGGGTTCCTTAAGTGTATATTTTTTGTTTTAAAAACATCTGTCGAAAGTATTTAGACATTATTTAGTTAAGTGTTAAGATAATTCCATTGTGTGTTACTAGTCTTAAACTTTCTTAGTTAAAATAGTGCATAAAATCTATTATAATGACAATCTTTATGTATTCATGATAAAATTTTTCAGATCACCCTGTACAAGAACATTAGAAGATCCCAAGGACTATGCTTTAAAAGTAAGTTCATTTTAATATATAAGTGTTGAGAGTAAAAAAAATTAATAATTAAGCTTCATTTTTAGTTGCATAATGTTCTTTACTCAAAGCTATAGCTTTTTAATTGGTTACAACTATATATTTAAATAAGTTTGTTTTTTAATTGGAGCAAACATAGTTTAAAATCGTTAAATAGTCTCTCAGCTTTTCTAATTATTCTCTTGGCTGACAGTTATATGCTTAGTTGTTTGTTTATTAAATAATAATTTATTTTGTAATACTTATTGTACAAATACTCATTTATGTAATAGAAACAGTTTAGTTTCTTCAGTTAATATCTGACATTATATGAAATAATAGTGTTATGTTTGATGTGAGAAGTTCCTTTTTCTGCGTACTTATGAAGTGTAGATTTTAAAGATTAAGTTTTTTGATATCATTTGAGTAATTTAACAGTTGGTTGTTATTTATAACCATTTGATGCAAAAAAGTCAAGTTAGATTTTATTTTGCATATAATCAACTTAAGATGATTACTCAATAACCAAATATTAATTTTTTTATTGAAAATTAAGGATATAGAATTGAAATCTTTAGTGATCACAAGGATTAATATTCCATTAATAAAATATATGATCTAATTTTAATTTTATTTTTAATGTAATAAAGTATGGAAACGTTACAAAAGAGTATTATTTGGAGAATTAACAGAACAGTTAGTTAGCATTTTTATGCTAAAAATGTAAGATATTTTTAGAAAAAACTTTTCATTTTATTGCCCATTTTCGGTTTTAACTGAGATGCGTGAACGTTTTCTAGGTACTGACATCTTCCTTTTAAAAATTCAATAAATTTATCCCACTTGGGTAATTCGGATGTTTTAAGCGACATTTCGTAGAGCCTTCTTGATTCTTTATCTACCTTTTGTGAAACATTAATCAAAATATTAGCACTTAAATCATCTAATCCCGAATTTAAAGATTTAAGAGCTCTAACGTGTTTGATTACTTTGTCTAGTAAGCATCTGAATTCAATACCTGATTCATAGTTAATTTTTTCTAAATTTATTAATCCCGAAATATTTGAATTAACTATAAACCTTTTATTATCTTAGCACTCCTGTAACGCCTGAAAAAGTGAAGAAAAACAACTTTTTACAAACAAAATTACGTAAAACAACTTTTTAAATTTACAGAACATTTTTTCTTTTAAAATTAAATGTTTCGAACGTCTAAAATGTTATGGATTTCGTGCATTTCAACTTTGTCTCAGAGTTGTATGTATTCATTCTATCTAGTTTAAAATTAAAGTGTAGAAAAAATTTCTGATTTTGCAATGATGATTATTGGGCAGAATTAGGAACTCTGCCTTCAAGGTGGAATGTATCTGATTTGATATCACCCACTGTTAATTTAATTAGTTGTAACACATTTTTGTATCTTGTAAAGCAATTATGTATGCAATTAAATCTTTTGAAATATTTACCAAAAAACTTTCTATAGGTTTTTTTATGACATTTTAATAGATAGTATTGTCTTTGAAAATGTTTCAGAAAATATAATGTTGCACCTTTTTAATCCAGAAACTTGAACGTAGAATTAAATAGAAATAAAATTTAAACTGAAAACATTCTTGATGTTAAAGAAAAGTGCAAAGAATATTTAAGCAGTACCTTATAGTTGTCAAAATATCATTTTTGTATTGTTATTTTATGCACAGAATTAAAATTAACCTGATTTTAGTTTTGGCTAGACAAAATTTACTAAGTACTTTATTATATATAAAGTTTAAAATGCTAAAGATATGAATTTACATTTAGTATTATATCAATGTTCATCTCTTTTATCAAGATAAGAATTTTATAAATATAATTATATATGTACATTATTTATAGTAAGCAAATATAATAAGTACTCTTTTAATTAAATTATAAAATGATTTTAGTTTTGAAGAAAAAGAAAATTCAAAATAGCTGTGAACAAGAAGCAACAAAATCTTAAACTATTTTCTGTGTAACTTAATCACATTTTAAATGTTATTGTAACTCTGATTACTATTTATTAATGTAGATAGAAGTTCAGCCTAAGATAGATATACCAACATTAATTGCATATCTAACATACATATCTAATCTCAGGAATGCTTAAAGCAAAATTCCATTTTTAATCCCTGAATATAGAATTTACTTTTAAGACATACACAGAAAAAAAAGCAATGTTAAAAATATAAAGATTACTTTTATATTTAATCAGTTTTTTACTGTATTTCAGTGTTTTATATGTACTCATTCACTAGAGAAAATTTTTTGTTCAAAGTATATTAATTTAGATTTTTTTAATATCATTTATGCTTTTAACAGCAATTTTTTCAATATATTCAATTATTTTAGGGTCTATAAACAATTATGTTTGGTTAAGTTTAAAAAATCTGACATTTTAATTAAGTTTTCTGATAGCCATAAATGAAATTAATCAATAAAATTAATCATACTATTATTAAAAGTCTTATTTTGAACCAGTAATTTAAAAATATAAGTATGCAATATCATGATTTGCAAAACAGACTTTTGGTATTGCTAGGGGTTAAAAGAATCTTTTCTATTTGTGCCATGTTTTGAAGCACTTTAATGCATCAACTCTGGAACTTTCATTTTGTTATGCTTCAGTGGCTCTCTTTCTGTTGTAGTCCTTCAGAATGATATCTCAAGAAAATATATTCTATGTTGAACTCTTTTTATAAAAATATATATGTAATTAAAATTTTTAAATTTGTATTCCAAGTATTTTAAATTTTCTAATAACATGATTAATTTTATTTTTCTAGAATAGAAAAACTAACATTTTTTTCCAGGATAATGAAAACATGCATGCGCATACACACACATATATACATTAATTTTTATGATATGAGAGAAATTATTTTAAGAATAAACAAATTAAAAATCAAGTGGAATAATTTAACTTGCAAATTGTTTAGTAATGGTATTATTCAAATTGCAACTAGAATGAATATTTGGCAAAATTTTTTTTCCTTTTAATTTAATTACAGTTTCAAACCATATTATGGTATATTGCTTATAAAATCTGATTTCCATTTCCGATATATGCAATTAATCTGCTGACAGATGAAATAATTTGTAAAAACAAAGTTATTTAGTTAGTAAAAATAGTTATAAATTTACTGTATTTTTACACTTCTGAAATAACATATAATTAGAATTCCACTAATGATTTTGAATGAAGATTTTTGAATTATTTACTTCTGTTAAATGTATTGTAACTTTTTTACCAACCAAAAATTAACTAAAGGTAATTTAAATAAACCTATTTATTTTGTGGAAAATTATTCTTTATTAACACTGCATAGTGTTTTATTTTAACTGTTTCTTCTAAGTAACTTTGGTATAAGATTTAGACTGAACTAAACATACATTTTAGGTTTAAAAAATTCTTAAGTATTTTATGTGTTGTATAAAATTGATTGCTCCAAAATTTTATAGTGAATTTATCTGAAACTAAAATGTATTATAAAAAAAAATAATTCTTTAAATTTTTATTATGGCTAAAGCCTGTATAGTTTTAATATGTACACATATAATGTTAAATATTTAAGCAAAACATGATCATTTTTAAACAATTTTTAAATTTTTATTATGAATTTCGAGTCATATAATGGAAATATTCCCCTGAACTTCACTTTGCAAATTAGTACTTTCACAGTCATTTAGAGAAAAGAATATTTTGTCTAAATGATTAAAGTACATATCTGAAACAATCGAAGGATTTGCTTGGCTGGTTGGAAAATTTTTTGTGGATTTGTAAAGAATCACTAAAATCTTATCACATGTTGCTGGCCAGAAACATACTTATTGATATATTTTAAGCCAGCCCAGTTCCACGAGAAAAAATATTACTTCTGATTCTAAATGTATTTTACTTGTAGAATATTAATTAATTTCATTTTCATGTTCATAATTTTTATTAGTATTTTTTATTTTAGCTAGCATTTTACAAAAGAAATCCCTCTAAGCCAATTGCTGTAGTGAGAAATAGATTTTCTTCTATAGACAAAGAGTTCTTTGTAAACAACATTACATATAAAGATAATGCTTTGGTTAGTTTGTTTGGTTTTGTAGCATAAGATCTGAAATGAGACAAACTGTACCAAACTGTAGTTTTAGATGTATGGCTTTATTTACCTAACCAAACAAAATTAAAATATTTTAAAATAGATCTTTCCATGACATTTAAAATTTTACAAATAAACAGTTAATATATACTGTAACATTAATAAATATTAAATGAACTGTATATGATATTTAAAATTACATAAAATGCTTGCAACATACCACATATAAGCATACACAGAGATTGTGATGGTGTGGCTCTCTTAGCAATTCTTCTAATGTTAAAATATTACTATCAGTATTGATTAAAAATTCGACAAATATTTAAAATATGACACATGATATTTGGTTCTTCGCTCATTTCTCACCAAAGGTTTAAATCATGAAAGTGTGAATCATCATCAACCTTCTCATGAAAGTGGGTGAAATATGTGTGGCTGATAGGAAGGCGAGTCAGTCAGACATCTGCAATTCGTAGAATTCAAATAGGTAATCAGTTGATTAATAGAAAGGTGGAATAGAGCTTGTTACAGACTTGCATTTTCCAGGATTCCTGCTGAAGAGACTATGAAATGTTTAAAAGCTCTTACATCCATTGATGAAACTGAAGACAGAAGGAAGTAGATGCAGACTTAGCGTCCACATCAACCTTCTCATTCTATCTATTCTTATATGGCTTGGTATCGAGCAAAACAGTATATCAAAACCTTTGCTGATGAAAGAAATATATTAAAAATCTTGGATAACTGGGTGACAATATCAAATTAACTATTTCTCAATATTTCTAAAATACTCCTAGTGTCAATATATATGCAAAATGTATGCTTTATCTTTAATACTCACCAGTTGAAGTGCACAATATATAGCTGTAGCTTCAGCTATGATAATGGAACCTGACTTGTGAAGGTAGTAACTAAAGGAGATATTGTTAACAAAAACTCAGCCGAAGTGTCCAGCAGTTTTAGACCTATCTGTGAAGACAAGAATGCACAAAGCGTACTGATAGTGGTGAAATATGTAAAGTTCTTGAAAGATATAGAAGTTATTTTTCACTTTTTACAGTCTTCAAAGAGATTGAATATGGAGGCACCTTAGTCATACCAAGCTTGTAGTAACGTATGGAATTAATATAACAATGAAATAGATAATAAGATAAAATCTTATTTGTATTAAGTTATTAGTTTTAATTATTGTTCAACTTAAACTTTGCTCACATTATATTCAAATCTCTATGAAATTAGTTGAATTGTTTTATTTATAAAACTTGAAGTGTATTATTTATACTGTATGAACAGTTGCTAATTGTGTTACTGAAGAAAACTAATGTAATGTTTCAAAAGCACCAGAATACCCAATTCATTTATCTGAATTATAGAACAGCATCAAATTATGTTTGTGACTGCATACAGTTTTTATTAATAAACTATAATTTATATAGGTCTTATTTTTTTCTTAAATAGTTTTGGTGTCAATAAAAATCATTTTTTTATTAATTAAATATTTTATTTTGATTATTGAATCGTGTTTCATTAATAACCTTTGTATAAAATCTGTTTTGTTAAAAAACTGCACTAAATTGTATTAAAAGCTAAAAACAATAGTATTTTCAAAATATTGCTTCAATATAAATCTCAAAATTTATTTTTCATTTAGATTTTAATTTTTCTACAACATATCTTGTGATTTCAAATACACATTAAGGAATTGAAAAAATATAGTGTTTCAAACTGAATTCACAAAATTTTTTGTCTTTAGAACTATATAAGGGAGGATAATTTATTACAATGTAATGTAATAATAAAACGTAACACTATTGTGAATTAATGAATAAAATGTATTTGCATTAATATTATAGAAAATGGTGTTTAATCATCCTTCAGTATTTGTTTTTATTTCCTTTTCCTTTTTCTATTAAATATTAAAAAAATTATCTATTTTATTATGTTTTCATTAATAAATAAAAATAGGTAAGTGTAAATTAAAAAGAAAGAAAGAAATATTGAAAATAATTTTTAATTTTTGACTTTGTCATTTATGGAAAAAATTTCTAAGGATTTACATTTGAATATTTGTTTAAATTCTTTTTAAATATTTAATTCTAAACAAAACCTCTTAAAATTGCCCTTATTACTAACTTTTCTGTATGCTGTATGGTTTTCAAACTGTCACTTTCTCAGTGATTTGTGTCACTTCCTCAGTGATTTCCTCAGAGCAATGATGAAAATTTTTTATCATATTTGTGAACAATTATTTATCATTCTTTTTTTGTTTGTACCCCAAATTATCTCAAATAGTAGAAGGGGAAAGTAGTTATACCCCAGAAATATATTATGTATTTTTACTTTAAATGATGAACATGATTTGAAAATTAAATCTGGGAGAGATGATTGAAATAATGAAACTTTGAGTTAGATGCACAATATAATCAGTAGTGGCTCAAAGGCTTTACAAACATGGTCATTATACGAGGTGACCAGTCATTTGCATCCAGCTTACTTTGTTCCATTTGCTGGAATATTTGCTGTAGGTATGTCAACATGTCCATTGGACATGTGATCAATGGAGGACTTCTCTACAGATGTGTCCCAGTTTAGCCTCAAAAGCGATAGCAGGCTCGTTTTCACTGGAAGAGAACATGGAACTCGTTTTCATCCATTAAACATCTGTTGAAGAAATTCATATGAACCAGGCAGCATCTGTGTTTGGGGTGATATCTTTTTGAGTGGACGCACAGACCTCCTGTGAAAATGTTAATGCTCACAGCTATAGAGATGAGATCCTGGATGCTTTTGTGCGCCCTTATCTCGTAGCAATAGGTGATGCCTTCATGCTATAGGCAGATAATGTGAGACCATACAGGGCTCACATCATAGATGCTTATTTTGAGCAAGAAGCAATTGAGCGCATACTGTAACCAGCTGAATCATTGGACCTTAACCCAGTTGAGCATGTTTGGGATGCTCAGGGATGACTCGTAGCTGCTCTCAATTTCCCTTCTAGGTCCTTAGCTATTCTTTCAACTGCATTAGAAGAGCAATGACTCACACTTAGTCAATTAATAGACCACATATAATTGAGAACATCATACATCGCTGCATGTGCTGTATTGCTTTTTGAGGGGATCATACCCCATATTATGCTAATTTTTATAACACCATAACTATCTGAGGATTTCTTTTTATGCTATTTTGTACCTTCCTATATGTTGTGTAATGTATATAATTTTCATTGAATTCCATGCATAACTTTTTGCTTTATCGACATTTTCATGATTTTTCTTTAATTTATGATAACCAGTGTATAATTCTTTTTCAAAAACCTATTATTAGGATCCAAATAGTCCTGATTTCTTTGATTTTATAATAACTACTGAGCAACTGATGTAGGTTTATAAATATTATTTAAATTAAATGTCATCTTAAAATTTAAATAAATGCACCCTTCTAAAAGTACAGAAATAGCCATGAGTTAGAAACACAATCATATTGTTACAAATTTATAAATAATGATTTTATTTGTCTTAAAATATCTCAGACAGATCAGAAATTCTCACATTTTGGGCAAAAATTGCGGTATTTAGACGTGTTGTAGTTTAAAAGCGGATTTCCTAATGATTTGGCGACTTGGGACAGTTGGCGAGATTTTTGGCGACTTGGCGACGGTTGGCGAGATTTTTGGCGGCTTGGCGAGAAATCGATACTTCTGGAAACATCCATCACCTAAGCTCTAGGACCAATATTTTTCGAGATAGCCTAGAAGCTTCCAGAACCTTGGCGAAATTGGTAGATTTCTCCGCCAAGTCAGGTATAAATACCGCAGCCCGACATGGAAGAGTCAGAGTTTTGTGAAGACAGTCAGTGAGTGAAGACGATTAGTTGTGACTGCTAGTTGTTCTCTGTCTGAGGTATTTGAGACCTGTGATTGGAAGCTGTTTCTTGTTATATCTGACGAATTGTAGCTGTATAACTGTGATTGTTACAGCGGGAATTTCGTTTATCTAGTGAAGTTTTTACGAATAAAAGTCTTGTGTTCATTAAGTGGTTGCTTTATTCAACTCTCAATCAACACGAACCCGTGAAGCTCGGTACAACTGGTGTCAGAATCGGGGTTGAAGAGTTGATGCAGCGTGTCACAAGAAAAATGGATATGGATTTAATGAAAAGTCTTCTCGAAAAATTAGCGGAGCAGATAGCTGAGATGAAAGCTGGACAAGAAGCGATTAAAACCGAGATGATGAAAGAGATAAAATCTGGACAGGAGGAGATGAAAGCTGGACAAGAGGAGATGAAAGCTAGACAAGAAGAGATGAAAGCTGGACAAGAAGAGATGAAAGCTAGACAAGAAGAGATGAAAGCTGGACAAGAAGAGATTAAAACCGAGATGATGAAAGAGATAAAATCAGGACAGGAGGAACTTAAAAAGGAACTTAAGAAGGACATTGTAAGTGTTAAAGAAGAATTCTCCAACATCATTCAGGAGAAGATGAATGCAATGGAAGATAAGGTAACTTCAGTTGAAACTAAAGTTCTGGAGATAGAAGAAAACGTTGAAGAAGCATTAGACAATATGAATAAGAAGATTGAAAGCTTGGAGAAGCAAATGTCAAACAAACATGAGGAACCCAACGTGGCATTTGTGCCTTCCCTAGCCAATATTAAACTCTCAACATTTGATGGGAAATCATCCTGGCAAGTATACAAGACCCAGTTTATGATGGTAGCGGAAGCTAATGGATGGAATCCCCGAGCCCAAGCTTTTCACCTGGCGGCTTCTTTAAGAGGAGACGCGGCTGACATCCTCGAGACGCTTCCGGAGGAGCAGAGGCACGATTTCCAAGCCCTATCGAGTGCGCTTGAGCTGCGGTTTGGAGATAAGTGCACTAAAGAATATAGCAGACTACAATTAAAGTCCCGCTATCAAAAAGCGGGTGAAAGTCTGCAAGAATTGGCTGCCGATATTCAGCGACTTTCCCATCTAGCATTTTCGGACTGCCCAGCTGAGATACGTCAAGATTTGGCCCTCCATTACTTCATCGATAGTGTGCGGGATCCGGAGATACAGAAAACACTTAGACTCGCCGATGTCAAAGATATCGGATCTGCCCTAGTCTACGCACATAAGATAGAGGCTGCCCAGCAGGCTACGCGTAAAGACCAGCACTCAATCAGAGCCGTCTCTACTACTGATACGAACTATGATCTAAAAAAGCAAATTGAATATCTGCGGCGAAAATTGCGTAGCTTAGAATTGAGTAAAGGTGGCAGAAACACGAAAATTCAGTGTTGGACTTGCGGTGGAGTCGGACACGTCCGTAGATACTGTCCAAAACAAAAAGATGGTGGAATTTCTAAAATGGAAATACGTCAACGCAAAGAAACTCTTCATGGAAATACTGATGTATTATCAAGGAAACCGTATAACAAAAGCTGCCGATATTGTTCTAGAGAAGAGAAGAACTATCAGTTAGTAAATCCTTCGGTACGGCAAGTTAATGTTTCACCTCCATCGAAACCAGACCCATGGAGTGATAAAGAACTTAGAGAAGCCCAAAAAGAAGACCCAGATATAAATCCAATTCTTGAATTGAAAGAATCTTCTAGTATGAGACCAAGTTGGCAGGAAATCTCCACCTACAGTCCTGCTACTAAGCAATATTGGGCTCTTTGGGACTCACTCCATATAAGAAATGGTGTCTTATACAGGAAATGGGAGTCCGATGATGGACGTAATTTCAAATGGCAGCTTGTTCTTCCAAAATCAAGAATTTCAGATGTTTTGAAAGAATTGCACAATAGCTCAACTGGAGGCCACTTCGGAGTAATGAAAACTCTACAGAAAGTTCGAGAACGCTTCTATTGGAGCAAAACGAGACAAGATGTAGAGAAATGGTGCCAATCTTGTGATGACTGTGCGGCACGTAAAGGACCGAAGAAACATAGCCGAGGAAGGTTGCAGCGGTACAACGTAGGAGCAGCTTTTGAGCGGATAGCATTGGACATTTTGGGTCCTTTACCACGATCCTCAAATGGCAACAAATACATACTAGTTGTCATGGACTACTTTAGTAAGTGGCCTGAAGCGTTTGCAATCCCCGATCAAGAGGCGACTACAGTAGCCGAGGTCCTAGAGCAACAATGGGTTTCCAGATTTGGCACACCCTTACAAATCCATTCTGATCAAGGGACAAATTTCACCTCTGTTGTGTTTAAAGGAATGTGTCAAATTCTCGGAATAGACAAGACGCAGACCACACCACTACACCCACAATCGGACGGCATGGTAGAGAGATTTAACAGAACCATCTTGAATAATCTCTCACTTATGGTTTCCAGAAATCAGCAAGATTGGGATTTGAAGCTACCGCTGTTTCTGCTTGCATATCGCAGTGCTGTCCATGAGACTACCGGATATACTCCTTCACAGATGCTCTTTGGTCGCGAACTTCGTCTCCCTTGTGATCTTCAGTTTGGTCGTCCACCGGATACATCTTCATCGCCAGAGGAATACCTTCGAGACCTTCAGGCACGTCTTGAAGATGTCCATAACTTCGCTCGAGACCGAATCAACCTGACGACCGAAAGAATGAAGACAAGGTATGACACAAGAGCGACAGGACGTGAATTTCAAGAAGGTGACAAAGTTTGGTTGTGGAACCCGATTCGACGTAAAGGACTTTCTCCAAAGCTGCAAGCCAACTGGGAAGGTCCCTACACAGTTCTAAAAAGACTGAACGACGTCGTGGTTCGTATAAGAAAATCATCTTCTTCAAAACCAAAGGTAGTACATTATGATAGATTAGCTCCTTATCGTAATGTAGAGTAAAAATTAGTAGACCATGGTCTCTTTGTAAATAGTATAGATAATTTTAATCTTTTCTCTTTCTTGTATTTTTAGTTGCTTGTGTATGTAATGTGCTCTGTATCATCTTGAAATGTAAATTCTCTTATATTAAATTTGGCCTCCTATCAGGGGATTGTACTGCCCGGGACGTGCAGTCCTTGAGAGGGGGCAATGTTACAAATTTATAAATAATGATTTTATTTGTCTTAAAATATCTCAGACAGATCAGAAATTCTCACATTTTGGGCAAAAATTGCGGTATTTAGACGTGTTGTAGTTTAAAAGCGGATTTCCTAATGATTTGGCGACTTGGCGACAGTTGGCGAGATTTTTGGCGACTTGGCGACGGTTGGCGAGATTTTTGGCGACTTGGCGAGAAATCGATACTTCTGGAAACATCCATCACCTAAGCTCTAGGACCAATATTTTTCGAGATAGCCTAGAAGCTTCCAGAACCTTGGCGAAATTGGTAGATTTCTCCGCCAAGTCAGGTATAAATACCGCAGCCCGACATGGAAGAGTCAGAGTTTTGTGAAGACAGTCAGTGAGTGAAGACGATTAGTTGTGACTGCTAGTTGTTCTCTGTCTGAGGTATTTGAGACCTGTGATTGGAAGCTGTTTCTTGTTATATCTGACGAATTGTAGCTGTATAACTGTGATTGTTACAGCGGGAATTTCGTTTATCTAGTGAAGTTTTTACGAATAAAAGTCTTGTGTTCATTAAGTGGTTGCTTTATTCAACTCTCAATCAACACGAACCCGTGAAGCTCGGTACAATATCATCAACTATATTCTAGTTCAGAAAATTTTGTTTTCAGAATATTACTTGTTAAAAATATTTAAATAAATGTAGACCTTTATTATGATGAATATTGATAAAAAATATTAGAATTGATGTATGGTTACAATTTGGAAATACCACATAAAAGTAAAATTTGTTTAATAATGGAAAATCAGATTCTTAATAAGAACTATGATTTTACAAATAAAAGCAACATACAATTTTTGTGAAAATTATGAGCTTTTAAAGATTTAATTACAAAAAGAGTATATGACTTTAAGCAATCCATCCAATATTATTGAAGCAATCAAGTAATCATTAATTCAGAAACAGTAAGAATATTTAAACTCTGATTAGTAATTAATTATAATATGTGATATCACATATTATGTTCTTAAAAACAGCATAATTTCATATCTGTATCTTGATGAGCTAGCAGCCTAATGGCTATCGTTCTGGCTTTGTTTTATCAATTTATGACTTTGATTGGCACTTTGAGCATTGATGCCTTATTTGTTCAGAATTATTCAAATAGAAACTTTTTGCTATTAGTATATTATATTTTTCATTTTAGACATTTCAGTTTTTTAACTAATAAGATTTTTAAACAGTTTTTATTCATCTTTGAAGTTAGTGATAAATTAACCAATAAGGACAAATATTCATTATTATGCATAATATTTAAATATTTAGTGTAAAAAATTTAATACTGAAATGATTGATTCTATTGTATCTGTGGGCTTATTTAAATTTTTTGAAATCGTTAAAATCAAATCTAATTTAAATCAATATTTATACAAGTTTTCATAAATATCTATCTTGTTGTCATCACTTGAAAACTTATTTGAAAGATGTTATATGTGGTACACATAGTGACAGATGTATTTGACAAAAAATAATTTGTAGAGTTATTTAAATTGTGAATGTCAATACCTCCTGGAAAAGTTTTGTTTGCTCATGGAAAATTCCTTAAAATACCTGGATGTTTTTTGAAAATATACTAACTCCAATTAAAAAATTTCTATAATAATGAAATTTTAGCCCTGTTTCAATTAGGTATGATTTGACTCGTATTATTTCATCATTAATAAGTGCTAAATCTTACATCAGTTAAACAATTAAGTTTATTTTTGGTAACAAACTTTTTATTTATTACTGTACTCTTAACAAATAGTATGATACATGTAAAATGTTTGATTTACTTGCATACTGCAAATTTTAAAAGTTAATATATTCAATCAACACTCTTTTGTTAAAATGTATGAAAATTTAAAATTTTGTTCGTATAAATATTTTTAAGTTTCAGTTCACACTAAATATTTGTATAAATAAGCTATCTAATTGTGTGATTTCCCAATGTATTTTCATAATTATTTAGCAATATTTTAACTATAATATTTCCCATCATTTTAAACATTTAGTATATTATTTACTCATAGTTATATTTGAAATATATGAGAATTTAGTTTAATTAGGAAGCTGTCTAGTCTTTAAATATTCTTTAAAATGTTTCACTTTCTTTTTTAATATTATGCATTTACACATTTATTTCAAAAAATTTATTCTGAAATTCATACTTTTTAAGAATGGTTAGTGCTCTTGCCTTCAGTTCAACAGTTTGTGGGTTCGAATCCCACCTTGGGTATATATGTTTGTAGTGGTTTGGAATCCTTTTTAAATAGTATGTTCCTGTCTAATTAGTTCTTGTGTGCAAAAAATGACAAACAACCCAAACTAATCTTACCTTTTAATTATTTTATATTTAATTTTTTGTGGTTATATTTTTAACTAAGCCTTTTTAAAGTTATTGTAAATTTAAAAGATATTCAGTTGTTGATAATATGTTTGAATATGCTGAATTTTATCATACATTAATTAAATTTTAAAAAATTTAAGTACTGAAACATTTAATTTTTAACACAATGTCTTTGCTTATTTACAGTAATATAATCACTTTTATTTATTTTTTATCTTTTCAGAATATTTTAGTATTATTTACCCATTTTTTATTTTTTATGTATGTTTTATTTACATTAATAATTTTTAAGACTGAAATCTTTTTATAAATTTTTTTACACTCTAGATTTTTTTATACTTTATATAAAATAATATAGTGTATAAAAATTAATGCAATACTGTTTATGAAAATGTTTCATATTTGTATCCAGTTTAGAGAACAGGCAACGAAATTCTTAAAAGAAAAGAAGAATTCTATAATGTATCAACGATTTTTTGGTATGTTTAGCTTGTTTAATTATTTCATTTTATCTAATTGCTGTATAAAAATTTAAAAATTACTGTTTTCCCTTTAGATTTTCTAGATGATTTCGAATTAGAAAGAGAAGAACCCCTCTCTCTTCAAGAAAAACAGAAATTTTATAAAATGTATGTTTCTATTGTTGGAGAATGCAAATATGATGATAAAGAAGCAATTTTTGCGAAGATGTCTGCCAAGGATGATTATATGGATGATTTTTATGATGGCTTAATGCCTAAAACAAGTGACCTAAAAGAGCTTCTTAAAAAGAAACAAGGTTTATTAGTAGTGTTATATATATTTGATGGAATAAAGAAAATATATGTGTATGTATTTTAATTTTTTTGTTTTCTTTTAGAATCTCAGAATTTAAGTGTCACTAATAAGACTTCAAAAACTTCTAAAAAGTCACGCCCACGTAAGCGGCTTGTAAAAGAGATTAATGCATCTTGTTCAAAGAAAGTTGCCAGTGCATCTAAGTTAACCACTTCAGTGAAGAAATCTGCTCCAATCAAGTCTGTCGAAAAACCATATGTTCCGATCGATTTCAGTGCAAAATATTCCCCGAAAGTTGCTCGACTTGTTATGTCAATGAGAAGATTTATACCCGAAAATCCAATAAAGTAACTTTTTGTATATTTATATTTCGTATAATTGTTTTTAACTTGCTAAATTCTTGTTTTTTATAAGGTTGTTGAGCTACAAATGTTTTAATCTTTATCGTCTTATGCCTTCAGAATAGGTACTGACATTTATTTCATAAAAATAGTCAAAGTATAAAATATTTTCCAAGTCAATATCTTGAAATTTGTAAATTGTTATGGCACCTGTTTTACTTTAAACTATTAGTTTGATTTAAAAATTTTCTTTTGTGCAACAGAGAAACTGTAGAGCAGTAAGTAAATCATGACATCTCTGTTCTAAAACATTATTATAAAATATTTTTAAATTAACATTATCTAATTTATACCTATATACTTTTGTTGAATTAATAATTAGTCAAATTATAATACATATAATGGAATATTTCCAGCAAGTACATTTCTGCTATATCACAATTATTTAAATTTTTTAAAACTTTTTTTCGTTTTACATCATTGTTGTCTCATTATTTTGTGTGCTTTTATTGATTATGTGAGCTAAAAAATTGTTTTTTGTTATTAAAAATTGATTCTAAGAATGTTATTGCTAAAGTACTACAGTTAACTTAAGTTACTAAGTTTATCTTATCACAGTATTGCTTCTTTTGTTAATTGAAATATGTGAGTTTTTATCTAATTTTAAATCACATTGGTCTCGGGTTTTTCATGCTCATGAAATCATAATGGATCTGAATTGCTTGCTCTTATGACAGCCAAGAAAACAGACATGTTACCCTTATGGTCTCAATGGATCATACTGCCATGTTGCAAGCTGTGTCAAGAAATGAGATTTTCAAGACAATTGTCTCTATGAATAGTTGCATCAACATGAACTTTCAGCTTGGTGTTGGTGGCAACATCATATACAGGAGAGCCTTCAATGGTGTGGTTAATATCCATCTTATGTGTTGGTATGAGGTCATGCATTTTCAAGTGAATTTTGGATTTGTACAAATGCCTTCTGCATCATTCTGCTTATTATCATAAATGATGGTATGTGGAATCATGAAATATATGTCTTGATCATCTCTTGTTCACAATGAAGCTATTTTGAATAGTGGCTGTTAAATTTCTCTTCTGTTAAAGTATATCTCTCATTTATTTGAGACTCTCTAAAGTACTGTAATTGATCTGGATAATTCACAACCACATGATGCTGGTATTGTGTGAACCTTTCTTAATGCAGAAAATGTTAGGCTGCTGCATTGACCAACATATTCTGTAGATTGCTCAACAATAGATAACATTAGGTCCATGTTTTTTGAGGAACTGGTCCATTATCTGACATGCTGAGCTGGTGGTTAGCACTTTTGTTTTTGGTTTAACAGTTTATGGATTCAAATCTCACCTTGGGTTTGGATGTTTGTAATGGTTCAGAATCCACTTTAAGCTGCAGTTCTCAATTCTTGTTTGCAACAAATGACATTGAGTATCAAACAAAAATAAATCGTCACCTGTTTCCAGATGAATTTAGGTATGGTGTGGAAGTGGTGTAAGAGCAACCATATTGTATGTTTTATTCAGTCTCTGACTCAATGACCATGTGTATAAATGCTTTATTGCTATTGGAAAGAATTTTTTTTCTTGATACTGATTTGTTAACATCTGGTATTACAAGTTATTTGAAAATTTTATTATTTTATACTTTGCATTTTTCCTTGTGTAGTAATTTTAAGGGCATGTTGTGTATAATCCTCATTTATTCATATAATGTAAGGTATGAAAGAAAGGTTTGGAGATTGCTAATGATGAAGAGAATAACTTTACTTCTGTTATAGTTTCATTACATTCATCTGGAAGACCAATATATTTTTCCAAACTTTTGTTAAACATTTTTTGTTCAGTATTTTTTGCTGATTTCTTTTGTCTCAGTATTGTAATACTATTTTAAAAAATCTATAGCTTTTGTTAATATGCTCTAACAAGGCCTTTATTGTCTTCACTCCTTATTTGAGGGACTTCATATTGATGATTTTATTTTTTGAACTGATGAGATTTTTTCCAAGATGAGCAAATTTTCTTTCATGGTTTTGAATTCATCAGTATCTTGAGCAATTATTAATTTTCTATATCTAGATTTGCTGATCCACTCCTTGAGGAATAAGGATTAGAATCTTCTGGTTCTTGCACTTCACAAGAAAATCCTGCATGTTGGAAACAGTTTTTTATAATATGAATAATTTACTATTCAAGAACATTCATTAATCTATTGTAGTTTCTGTCTAGTGTTTTCAGATTGAATTGGGTGCTCAGACTAGTAAAAAAAATGATTTACCTCATTACCTCTTCCCACTTGCTCTCGATATCATTAACCAAATTCCAACTTCATCTATCCAGTTTTATATGGGTGGAAGTGGATATTTCTTTAAGTCATCTACTCATTATGTGCAAATTTCCCTTAAAAATCCAGATTTTTTCTCTGTATTTAGAGCTGAACTAATTGCAATAAAAGAAGTACTTGTGGTTTTGATTTCAGTAACCACATCTACAGATATTTGAATCTTAACAGGTAGCTGTAGTGCCATTCAACATTTGAGCAACTGAACTAGAGTTGGAGACAGAACATCTATCATGATTCTTAAGGACATCAGAGTGCTTTTGAGGCAACACAAGCTTCAGAATTCTTTTGAGGATTTATTTTCAGTGGCTTTCCTCACACATGGGCTTTTAGGGCAATGAGTTTGCTGATATTTTTGCTGAAAAAGGGACTTCTGGCTCATCAACTATTGGTACTTCCCCGAAATAAGCTCAAACATTAAGATCGTAAATTAGAAAATATGGATCCATCCCACTTTTGGTATTCTGGGAAAACTCCTGGTAATGCCCTCAAAATTGGAAATGATAGATCTGTTCAATGCATCATCAGCAACTTCATGAATAGACATATAGGGAGCTTTACTTATATTGATGGACAGAAATCTTGAGTGGACTAAGTGCACTTCTGCTCAGGCCTCCCCTGAAGATCTCCAATGTGTAGGGCTTTTGCATGAGAATTTTATTACTTCAAATCTTATTGTTTATGACATTTTGAGGATTCATGATCTGGATATGGTCTAGCTTGCAGCTAGACCTTGAGGAACAAGCCACAACAACAATAAGAACTGTAGGCTTTATTTAAAAAGTGATCATTGTCTAGAAGAATTATGTGATTTTTATAGTGTTCAACATTCTTCAAAATTTTTGATAAATATTCTATGTGATATGTCCATTTGCATTTCTGGATTACAATTGCTATATTGGCTGCAGCTTGTTTTGGAAATAGGAATACAATTTAAATGTTTTATAATGAACAATATTAGAAATTAAACCTAGTAATTTGTATAGATATAATTTGTTGAGATTATCCAGCCTTTTATGCGCCAAGGTAGCAGCCGAATGGCTAGCGCTCTTTCCTTTGGTTCAACAGTTCGTGGGTTCTATCGTCCAATTTCTCTCACAAGATGCCTTGCTTAAACTTTGGATCATATGGTCAATGCCTGTCTTGTTTATGTACTTGAAGACAATCAGTATGTATCAAAGTGGATTCCGGAAAGGTTGATCTACTGCGGACAATATTGCCGAGCTGCCAGCCGAATGATTTGCGCTCTTGCCTTTGGTTCAACAGCTCGTGAGTTCGAATCTCACCTTGGGCATGGATGTTTGTAGTGGTTCAGAATCCACTTTAAGCCGTAGGACCCGGTCTAATTAGCCCTCATGTGCAAAAAATGACCGTTGAGCGACAAACAAACCAAACCAACCTTTTATGCATGGTCACTTTTTCTTAAGAGTAGAAATTAGCAAAAAATTTCAAAAGTTTTAATTACAGAATATGCTATAATTCTTCATGTTTTATTCCTTCCCTGTTTTCTAGTTTTTTTAATTTTCTTTTTATAAGCTTTCATGATTTTTTCTTTTTAATCTTTCTTTGATTATGTTAGCACAAATATACATTACTTTCATCTATAATTTAGTTATTACTAATTACACTTTTCTTTCATTTTAAAAATATCCTGAATTATGTTGCCTGGCTATTAAATGAATTTTATGGAATCAATTCCTATCCACAAGTTTAATTATTTTTATATATTAAATCTCATCAAAAGTATAGAAAACATTGAAAGTATAATTAGATATTTATTTTTAACATTAAATTAATATTTTTTTATTTCATGTTAATTGTCTTATAAATATTTTATTTCCAGTTTATAAAAATTCACTTAAGTGATGTTTATGAATTTTTTTTACTGCTTATGTATCAATTTTCTTAAATTGATACATAAGAGCTCTGCATAATTTAAATTAATAAATAAGCTTTCGTTGACTTTTTATTGTGTACAGTGTATTGTACAGTTAATTTGATTTTCAAGAATTTGTCTGCACATTTCTGTAAACTACGTAAAAACGTAGTATAAAAATACTATTCAGTCATTTAGATTCTGTAAGAAATATTTGAATAATATTTGTACATATTAAATTAAAGTGATTGCATTACATGTATTTATTGTTTACTGAATGCATTACAAATATAAAAAATTTTTTATAGTGAACAGCAAAATCAATGCATTCAATTTGACGATGCTGTACCATCAACATCTTTTGGCACTTCATTTTGTTCTATATGTGAAGGTAAGCATCCAATTCTGTAACATCAATATATTAAAAGCAAAAATGCTTAGAAATCTGGAAATTAACAACTATATATAGTAATATCAAAATTTTCTTATATAGACAAAGAAAATATTTCAGATATGATTTAAGAGGGTCCACTGACTATGATTAAATTTTAATTTGATAATTATTCCTTCTTTTAATAAAAAAAAAATACTTTTTGAGTGTTAGCATTAACGGGCATTCACTGCAATACATTTTGCTAAAACTGCTAATATTCTGGCAAATTCATTTTCTCTAATTTCTAATGCTAAAATTCAGTCTTTTTTGATGTATTAAATAGGACTGAATTCTAAATTGTTCTATAATAATTTGCCAGAGCTAAACAATTGACTGTGTCACTTAAATGAATATTTATTTTAACGTCCATTATTTTTTATTTAGATTACAAAACTTTCTGTTCATATATATATATATATATATATATATATATATATATATATATATATATATATATATATATATATATATATATATATATATATAGATAAACAGCTTATGTCTTGTAATTCAGATTAGCTTGGTATTGAATTATCACATATCTAGTCTTAAGTCACCAGTAGTGAATTCCACTTTCAAAACGATTGAGGGAGTTGTTAGTTTTTAAACCACTTAAACTTGAAAATATCACTCAACTGCCAAAGGTGATTTTAGTGTAATAAATTGAGCTAAAATTGATATTCAAATTTTTCATTCTTGATGTTCAAATTCAAAAAAATTATTCTATTAGTATCTAGTTAAAATAGTTCTTCTTAAACATTGATTGAAAAAATAAACTTCAGAGTTTTTCAGTGAAATTTTTCCAACAGGTAGCCAAATGATTTGTGCATCAGTCTTTGATTTAACAATATGTAAATTTAATTCCTATCTCAAGTTTCAATGTATGTAATGATTTGAAATCCATTCTATAAACTTAAGGCCCTGGTCTAATAAGTCCTCATTTTCATAAAATAACCATTGAACAACAAACATGCATGTGTAAACCATAACATTTTTTAATTTAAGACCATACATTATTCAGGGAGTTTTCAAAATTAAATTGGGGTCTAATAAATAAAATTAAGAGTATGTGATATTTTTTTGCCGATGTTTTTATACAATTTTAACATAGAACTTAGCCAATATGGAGTAATTAATTATTTCTTAGTCAATAATCCTTCCTGATGCATTGTCTCTAATGTATGGCTGTATTTCTGCTCAGAACCCTAAACATTTTTTTATCTTTCCCTTCCTTTTCAGTTATAGTTTAAATATTTTTATAAGGTAGAAATGTTGTACAAAGAAATAGCAACTTGATTTTGGTCAGTATTTGCTAATTTTTTTCTCTTTTGTACTATTTTTTAATTCAATAAACTTATTATTGCAGTTGTTGACATTTAAGAAAATATCATTTTTATGGTTGTCTGATTTACAAACCTTATCTCTGTGATTATAAACCAATTCCTATTCTTTGAATTTAGTCCATGAATGCAAAATGCATAATTCAATCCATGTCATATTTATAGGAGACTCAAAATATTATTTTGACTAGGGCAGAGTGACAGGTAATTATGCGCTTATCACTTTGCCATTTTTTAAATTTGCATAAAAGTAAGTCATTGTTGATGAGATAAATGTCAGAACCATAACTAAGATGTGAGCAATGTTTTGTTTCCCAAATCATTTCACTCTTTTAAACTATTTTCTGTTATTTATAGTTTTGCTGTCATTTATAGTTAAATCATCAAAGATATTTAAATATTTCAGTTACTTATTATATTCTTCTATTGTTTTTTTCCCTTTTAATTAAGGAAAATTTTACGGAAATATGATAAAAGCTGGTATTCAACCTTTGACTGTTCCTACTATTTCTTTTTCTTTCATGAATCAATTTTACTTACAATTTTGAATTTACTAATGTTACTAAAAATTTTGTATCTCAGAATGTTAGAGTATTAAAAATCTCTAGCTCTTGTGTATATAATTTTGAGTTAAACCATTTGCAACAATATTTAAGTTATTTTGACAATGCTTTATTTTAAATGGAATTGGGAAATATATGCTTTAATTTATAATGTTGCATATTGGGGGAAATTTTTGTAAAGAAACAAAACATTAAATTATAGTAAAAAAGGGTTCATTTCAAATTTCTGATTTTTTAATCACTTGCAGATTCAGCTTGAATAAAAAGTTATATCTTGATGACAAATATATTTAAATTCATTTTATTTGTGATAATGATTAGTATGTTTATTTTTTCCTAATAAATTGGATTAAAGATTCTAGCCCTTTTTGCTAAGATTAATTTGGAATCGAGAAAGCTTATTAACAGCTGACAAAGAACAGTTCTCTTTTACAGTTTATAGGTAAAGATAAAGTATCCTAAAATATTTCTAGAGTGAAAATTTGATGTTTATCAATTTCTTACTGATAGATGATGGATAGTCTGTTTTGATAATAAAATTTTTTTGTTATCAGTAATTTACAATAATGAGTGAATGTTGGAATTTTTAAATGGATAATAAAAATTTGCACTTAATTTATTGCTGAATAAAAAGTTATTGTTTTCATTTGCTCATTTTACTATTATCAATTTCTTAGTCTTGCCTCAAACTTTGAAATCAAATTTACTTTGGAATTTACCTATATTTTTTCATTTTAATGTTTTAAAAAAAATGCAATTTTATCTACATACAATATTACAACTACACTTTTTTATATTTATATTCCCATTGGCACCACTTTAATTATTTATAGTTCAGATTTTTATATATGAATAAACCCAATTCATGATTCTGTATCATTTGTTGAAATTTTATGGTTTAATCAATAAATATTAAGTGTATCGCATATGAATAAAACTATTACATCAGTATAAGTATTTTTTACTATCTAAATTTTCTTTCAAATATGACCTCTTCATGCATAATTAACTATTGATCTAACCCAATGTACACATTATTTAAAAAAAAAAAAAATGAGTAAATCTCAAATTTGTATTTTTTTGACTGTATTCTTGAGCAGTCCTATTGGTGTAACTCTTATTATTACATAGCATTACATAACATTTTTTATTATATACTCTACAAAAAAAAATTTTTCCGTAAAAGAAATGAAATTTTTAAGTTTCAGTTCATATTCCTTTCACTGTAGTTTTCTAAAATTTTCATTTCTGGGATTTTTAACTTATCAGAATCATGATTTCAAATTTGTATTCCCTGTGAAATAATTCATGCAGTAAGAGCATTTAGGTTCATGGGAATTCATGCTAGGGTTATAAATTTGGTATAAATTTTTTTATCCCTACTTTTTTCCATATAAAAGGCATTTGCTTAAATTTTGCTACTATATGTAGATATCTTAAAATGATTTTCTTTGTCTTAACTTCTTACATTTAATATTTATATGGAAAAGAATTCTTTTCAGTAGAATAAAAATTATCTTTTGATTCAGTTAAGTGCTTCTCTTCAAAATTGTTATTAATACATTTGTAAATCATGTCATTATGTTTAGTTATAATGTTTAATTTGCTTAAAATGTTTCCTTCCAATTTTCGTCATGAACCCAAGTTTACTCTTAGTGCATAAAAAATATAAAACTATAGTTTTCAGTAACTATTGCAAGATCATGTTATATGGTTAAGTAAGTGCATCACTTTGTTTAAAAATACTCATTTAATTTCATTTTGAATTTTCACATGAAGTTATATAGTGAAATGTAGGCATTTCCAATCAGATTTTAAGCATAGAGTTTATTTAGGTATTTAATTTTAAATACATTATAAATACATATAGGTTTAAAATTAGAGGCATACTTAAATTTTCAACTTTATAGTTAACAAATAATTTTTAAACAAGTATTATAATATATCGTGGCAACTTAAAGAAATTGTTTGTTTTAGCTAATACAGTTTATCAATAGGATGTCAATTATCAACATAATTCATTGAAATTTCTCAATATGATATCATAAAATTGATACTACTATTGATATCATTGCTTTATGCACTTAAAAAATAAATGATCTGCTGGATTCTCAACTTAAAATATCGCAGTGGAATTAAAAGCTTTCATAAAGCTGACTTCTATTGAGATCTTTGTTCAATCCCCTGTCAGACATGTATTAGATCATTAAAAAATGATCTCCATGACCACTCACTTGTTGGAAATTGCAGTGGAAATAATAGCTTTTATAATTTGGGTATATCCATGTATTATATATTACTGTTAGGTAAAAAGTTTTTAAGTATCTAAATTTATTTCATGTTACAATATGCCATAAATATCTGCTTTGAAAATTGTTTTTAAATCTGTCATCATGCAGCCTAGAAAATTAAATCTCGCGTTAAAACTGATTGATAAAAATCTTGACTTGACAACCATTAATTTTTTTTAAATATTAGGCATGACACTGCAATGTAAAAACTGGTTTTCACTGCGCCATGCATGCACGTTGGAGCAGTATTTATCACAAACACATAAGTGTCATTTAAGTGACATGTGTCTAATATTTGTGACTTGCACTATTATCTCTTGTTGCTTGATGAGTATTTCTTTATCTTTTATTTTATATCTTCAAAAAGGAATTTCCACTATTAAAAAAGGAGAAGATACTAAATTTTACCTGTTTCATTAATTTTGAAAAAAAAAAGTTTCCTGCATTTTGTTTTTAGTGAAGATTATATTCCAATCAAAATTAAGTTAAAAATTGTAAATGGAAACATCCATTGAAATGAAATTTCCCATTTCTTTTTATTCTAATTTTTAATGTGATGTGTAGTTTTCTCATATGTAAATTTAAAATATCTAATTTATGAAATTTTGATAAAATTAATAAAATCTGCGTGGAAAACATTTTTAATCGATAGTTACTTGCAGTTAAAATATATCATCTTGCTAAATAAATTTTTCTAAATTTCTTGTTTAAATGCATAGATGTTTTTTAAATTATTAGTTTCTTAATTTTAAGAAGTTATCAAATTAAAATTTTGTTGAAAAACAAATTTAAATACTATAATAGCAGACCTGCCAACTTTTATGCATCGTGCATAAATTTTACGCAAAATCGCCAGGTTTTACGTTTTTACTGATAGCATGAATTATTTTACGCGTTTCGGTTCTACTGGGTAAAGTTTAAAAAAGAAAAAAAATTTTTACATCTTAGCTTATAATGGCAATCTTTTCTCACTAGCCAAGATGAGAAACGGAAATTAGCATCCCATTCAACCCATTTGTGGAAAGAGAAAACTGACTTCCGAGACTGTGGTCGCAGAGGCTCCGAACAGTCCGAAAATGCACATGTCAAACCTATCGGGTGGGGGAGAAGAAGGCTCCAGCTTTGAAAACTATAGATGGGGGAAATAAATTGTAGAGGTATAATCTTGTTCTTTAGTCACATGGATCAAAACTCGACGCCATTCATTTTCACTACTGTGATTGGTGGACTGTTGCAGATGGGTGGAGTTAACTCTGAGGCTGTCTTGGTTGAAAGCAAGCATGGGCTGTGTTGTGGATGTCGATAATTTGTGAAAATGGCTGTTAGTAAACCCTATAAATCTTATTTTCAATCTTTTAAAAATAGTTATAGTGTCGAATTTCCATGCATTAAGGCATCATCTAAAGGAGTTAAGTTTGCTCATTGCATAGTTTGCAACTGTGATTTTAATATATCTCACGGCGGTCGTTTTGATATTTCTCGTCATGTCAAAGGCCCAAAACATGTACAGGAAGCAAAAAGTACAGCAAGCACTTCTAAAATGGATGCTTATTTTAAAAATGATACTCAAGAAGTCAGAATTATATTTCACTTCATTCTTGATTGAGCACAACATACCACTCAGCGTTTCTGATCATGCTGGTCCCCTTTTCAGGAAAATGTTTCCTAAAAGTGAAACTGCAAAGCGTTATGGATGTGCTCGAACCAAAACTTCTGTCATTATAAAGGAATTAGCATTGGACAAAAAGGAAAACCTCGTTAAATTCCTACAAAATTCATTCTTTTCTGCTGCATGTGATGACAGTAATGATAGCGATTCAAAATTATATTCAATTGTTGTAAATTTTTTCAATCCCATTCGTAAATCTATTCAAAGCTGCTTATTATCACTTCCAAGTTTATCAGGGGATGCAACAGGAGAAAATATAAGCAATTTAATTTTAAACAAATTTGAACGATTAACTATCCCTTTTAAGCATTGCATAGCCTTTGGTGCTGATAATGCAGCAGTAATGCAAGGGAAGAAAAAAGGTGTGATAACCTATTTAAGAGCAAAGCAAGAAAATTTGATATCTATTGGTTGCTCTTGTCACTTGATAAATCTTGCCTCTGAGAAAGGTGCTGCAAGCTTACCAATTAAAGTTGATGAAATCATAATAGACATTTATTATTATTTAACTCGGAGCTCAAAAAGAAAAGAAAGGCTGAAAAAATTTCAAGAATTGAGTGACAAAGATACTCAAAAAATTCTTAAACATGTTTGCACACGTTAGCTTTCATTACAAAAAAGTCTTCAAAGACTCATAGATCAATGGGATTCTCTTTTAAAATATTTTCATGATATTGTAAAAGTGGAAAAATGTACTTATTCTGAAAATCTGGCATGGTTCAGCATACCAAAAATAGCAGCAAAAAATTCTGAAGTGTATGTACTATGCGTCAAACCAAGTTTAAAACGAAAAACATATGAAATGGAGTCATAGAATAGCGCAAAGAAATATTTTGGTAAAAATAATAAATTTAAATGTCAAAATATGTCTAGAGAAGATAAACTTTTTCTTTTCTTATCAGCTTCCGTAAATAAAGCTTATAGCCCGTTTTTGCTTTACACTGTAAAGATATTTGAAAAATATAATATTTTATTACAGTCCAGTAATCCACAAATTCATAAACTTAAAGATATTATGTTTAGCATGTTCAAAGAACTATTAACTAAGTTTGTTAATCCATCCATGATTTGAAATGTACCTTTATTTGAAGTGGATTATCATTCTTTTGATAATCAAAAAGAATCTTCTGATTTAATCATTGGAACTAGTACATCTGATGTTGTGGCAATATTATCTGTTGAAGAAAAAAAAAATTTTTTTTTCTGATGTTTGGAAGTATTTCACAACTTCTTGTGATTATATTTTAAACAAATTTCCAATGAAACAAGATCTTTTGCATCATTTGCAGTTGCCAGATGCGGATAAACTAGATGAAGCCAAATTTTCAAGTGTAAGGTACTTTGTTCAAAAGTTTCCATTTTTGCTGCCAATTAATGATAGTGAATCTGAAGATATGCCTATGGATGAGCTAGAAAATCAGTTTTCGTCATTGCAAACTGAAGACTTATCCAAGTTGAAAAAAGAAAATGAAAAGATTGATTCTCTGTGGCTTCAAATTGGTGAAATTCAGAGTGTAGATAAAAGTGACAAATATGATAGAATATCTAAATTCATGTTATCTTTATTAGTGATACCACATAGCAATGCAGAGTGTGAAAGAATTCTTAGTTTAGTAAAAAAGAATCGAAATGAATTTAGAATCTCACTATCAAATAATAATTTAGAAAATTTGCTTATTGTGAAATCTTTAAGCGATGGATTTTGTTATGAGCAAGAGTTCAGTAAGAGTTTGTTAGAAAAGGCTGAAAAAGCCACTGTTGCATCACTGAATTCTTCCAGTGTATAAAATATTAAAGAAATGTATTTAATGAAGAAAATTTTCTATGGAGTTTTTAATCTTTAACCCAGAATTTTTATTTTATTAATTGTTGATATGTTTATAATTATTAACTTTAATTGATTTAAAAGTGATTGTGTGTAACAGAATTATGTCCTGATAACTTATTTTTGTTAATAAATGATTGAAATAAATCTTTCAACAGTGCAATTTAGTGTCATTGTGGAATACATAGTATTTCCTTGTAAGTATTTTAATATTCAGAAAGCACAAAAATCGTAGTGTAATATGAATGCATTCTAGAATCTATGGCTTTTAATTATTAAATCTTTAGATGAATTAAATTATTAGCATCTGCATTTTCATTAGTTAATAATTTACTTTTAATTAACATGAAATTATAGTCAAGTAATAACTTAGTTAATTAAATTACAAAAATATATATCTAATATGCAATTTTGAAAAAAAAAAAGTTTTACTGAAACACTTTTTCGAAAGTTGGCAGGTATGTAATAGAATTAAGAATTTCTATCCTTAGGAGTTATTATGGATTTTAGCATTCATATATCTTTTTATACATTTTTATAATTTTTTTCAAACTAATTTTTTTTAACTAATATGAACAATTATAAGATTTACAATTAGGGTTGCTCAGTTATTTTAAATTAAAATACTCTTAGTATAATTTTTTAATACTTTCCAGTGATGTTCTGTTCTTGTATACTTTTAGTACTGTACTGATTCGTATTAAGTTATTTTATTATAATACGTAAATTTATATATCAATTTATACTTATGTAATATAAAAATTTTAAATATCAAATAATTTACAAAAATATATAAATATTTATAAACATTTGTAAATTAACTTTCTTAAAATATTTCCTATGTCATTTTTGAGTTCTTGAATTAAAGAAACCTTGGAAGAACACCTTTTGTACATTGGGCAGAAATATCAGGAAGTTACCAAATAGCTCTGGGTGTACAATCAAAAGTGATGAGTGTGAGTTAGGTGGTTATTTCTGGAATATTTTATTATCAAACTTTGAATGACTATGGTATTTTTTTTGTGTGTTCTTGTACAGGTTTGATTATTTGATTTTAATAGCTTCTCAAATTTTTTTAAAACTAATTTTATTATTCTGAATAAATATGTATTTGTATTTGGGGTTTATTAAAAAGAAAACATTTTTTGCTACTTTAAAAAATCTATTATTCTCCAGCTAGTATTTTATACATATGATTTAGCTTAGAACATTTGAAACTAACATGTCTCAACAAGAGATAATGATTTTATTCACAACAGAAGTAGTGGAAAGTCTATCTGATTTTTTTAAAAATTAATGTAACATAAAAAATGATATTTGGTTTCAATTATACTTTTACATCAAACAATAAATTTATCACATTAGAAAATTTAGCTATGTTTTATAAAAAAAATTTCCAATTTGAGTATTTAACCTCACTTTAATCTTCAACATAATTTTGAAGAAAATAATGTAAATATAAGGTTAATTATACTAATATAGTAATAAATTGTAAGAATGTGCCTTTGTAATCAAAGTACAGTGAATAACATTCAATAGAAATCAGTCATATTTTGAAATAACAATCCCACATTTTCATAAGTTTCATACTTTGCTTATTGCATTTTATTTTTCAAATGCAAGACACAAAATGAAATTATATTTTGTGATTACAATATAAAAATCATAATATCATTTTGTAATAAAGGTGGTGCAGTCAGGCCTTGAAGTAATTAATCTATTTCTAAGGAATGTACTTCTAATTCTTTACTCCCTATGGAGCAACAAATGATACAGGATCAGAAATATTTTGTTATTAAAAGAACTAAGGGTAATTTTGAAAATGTTTCCCCTTTCTTAATTAATAAGAGTCTTATTGGTACAGTTGAAAATATCAAAAATGTTTGCAAGATGAAATCTGGTGATCTCTTAGTTGAAATTTTATCAATTGAACAGGCTAAAGCCACCCTGAAACTAAAATGTCTTGTTAATATAGATGTTATAGTATCTCCTCATAATAGGTTAAATTCCATACGGGGAGTAATTTCAGCTGATGGTCTATGTAATGTTTTAAAGGAGGAAATTTTAGATAAGCTCGTTGACCAAAAAGTACAACATGTGCAGCGCATTACAGTCAGGACAGAGTGTCATCTCGTACCCCTCATTAAGATATTAGCTATTCACAAGCAATTAAAAAAGTCATGAAATCTTGTAGTAACCAAACAGATTTCTTAAATTTTCTAAACTTATCCTCAAATATTTCTAATATAAATGTCTCGCCTATTCCGAAAGGAATTCCTCCACAGTCTTTCACAAAATCTAAGTCTCAAAGATCCCTAAAATTAAAGAATGCAAGAGATGGGCTCCATAAATCATATTTAAAGTGTAAAAGAAGCTCTACTGCCTCTAATACAGGTATAAAGAATGTAGACCCATCAGATGATGAAACACTCCTAAGTGAAGATTCATCTGAATCCCACACAGATGGCTTGCTCCAATGCCAGAGCATTCAGCTTAGCTTAATGGCAACCTTCGTTTCTTGGAATTGTCGAGGTTTTCGCACTCATATAGAAGATATAATTATAAACCTGTGCATAATCCAATTTGTTTTGCTATCCAAGGAACATTCTTGAAACCTCAGTACAGTCTAAAATTGCGTGGTTATATTGTGTGAGGAAAGATATTAACCATGATTCAGTTTCTGGAGGTATATGCATTCTTGTGTCTTGTAATATTCCTAGCTCTATACAATCTCTTAACACTTCATTACAGGCTGTTGCAGTACGCATACATTCAAAATTACTCTACTATTTGTAGCCTTTACTTACCCATGCGATCATCCATGAAAGCAATTTAAACAGTTTGCTGGATCAACTGCCTACACCATTTATTTTGCTTGGTGACTTTAATGGTCATAACACCTTATGGTGTTGTGATAGTATGAATCCTAGTGGTCATAATTGAACAGTTCATTCCTAATAACAATATCTGCTTTCTAAATTCCACAAAAATAACCTATTTCTATCAATCATCAAGAACTTTTCATTCATTAAGTTTAGCTATTTGCTCTCCATCAATTCTACCTTCATTAAATTTTAATGTTGATGAGGATTTATATAACAGTGATCATTTTCCTTTAATTATAAACCAAACTGGTATAAGCAGATCACAAGTCTTCCACTCCTCTTATTTTTATCATCGTGCAGACTGACCTCTCAATTAGCTGTGATTACTGACATCATGGTTAGAAGTGAGAATATCAATGATGCTGTTGCAAAAAAGTAACTGAAACACTTCTAGATGCTGCCAGAAACACTAGTCCCAAATGCTACCCAATTCCACGCAAATATTATAAACCATGGTGGAACCATGAGTGCCAAGTATCTTACAAGAAACAAAAAAAGTTATAGACTTTTTCTCAGGTGCCCTACTATAGAAAACTTCGTAGCTTTCAAAAAAGCTAAAGCTTTTGCTCGTCGAGTATGGCAAAATTCTCAAAAAAAAAAAAAAAAAAATCCCGGATAAGATAGGTTTCCTCCATCACATCATCAACTTCCAGCAAAGAGCTATAAAAGAAAGTTAAATCTGCCAGTGGTTTATGTCGGGACTTCTCTATCCCAATACTATGCACAGGAGCTGACACAATTTCTTCTCAATATGATATTGCCAATCATTTGGGTGAGACTTTTGCAAGGGTATCTAGCCCGGCCTCTTATGATCCTAAATTTCTCAGAACCAAAGAGCAAGCTTAAAAGAAACCCATTAAGTTTCATGATAAAGCCATACATCCATATAATTGCAATTTCTTTTTGCTGGAACTGCAGAGAGCCCTATCCCAAACTAAAAATACTAGTTTGGGATCAGATTGTATCTCATAAGATGCTTTGTTATCTTAATCATGAATCTTTAATAAACATTCTTTTTCTATTCAATAGAATATGGAATGAATGTTTATCTCAGTCTCTGGTGCTAAGCAATTATTGTTCCAATTCTTAAACCTGGGAAAGTTCCAACTGATCCTCAAAACTATCGTCCAATTTCTCTCACAAGATGCCTTGCTTAAACTTTGGAGAATATAATCAATGCTTGTCTTGTTTGTGTACTTGAAGACAATCAGTACATATCACTTTATCAAAGTGGATTCCTTGGCACCTTGGGCATGAATGTTTGTAGTGGTTCGGAATCCATTTTAAAACGTAGGTCTCGGTGTAATTACCCCTCGTGTGCAAAAAATGACTGTTGAGCGACAAACAAACCAAACCTGGACAATATTGCATACCTAGAAACACAAATTAGGAATGCCTTTGTATGGCGACATCATTTGGTGTTAATATTTTTTGACATAGAAAAACCTTATGATAAGACATGGCGTTATGGAATTCTTTGAACTTTGTATACTTTTAATTTCAGAGGAACTTTACCCATTTTTATTCAGAGTTTTTTAAGTTCTTGCATTTTTAATGGCCATATAGGATCTGTTTTATCTAATCTATTTATTTATCCAATGTGAGGGTGTTCCTCAGGGAAGTACTGTTTTTAATGTTACTGTTTTTAATGTTTGCATCAGTAACATTCTTCATGTATTGCAACCATCTGTCCATGGAACATTATATGTTGACGATCTCCAAATTTTTGGCATGCTTTGTCCCCTTGTAAAAGTAATTGTATCCATTTTTGCAGAAAAACTGGGCCTCATCCTGATTCTGAAATTCAGATATCAGGCACAACTATTCTCATAGTTAATCAGATATCATTTCTTGGGCTTATATTTGATAAAAAGTTAACCTTCTTACCACAAATCTTAGATTTGCACAAAAGGTGTGAAAAATTACTAAATGTTCTGAAAATGCTCTCTAATACCTCTTGGAGTGCAGATTGTAAAGCATTACTCCGAGTGTAGCAATCAGTTATTCTATCTCGAATTGACTATGGTAGCGTAGTTTATGGATCAGCCAGATCATCAGTTTTGCGCAAATTAGACCCTGTTCATCACTCAGTTTTACGAATCTGTTCTGGAGAATTCCGGACTTCTCTTGTCCAGAGCCTTTATGTAATTTGCAACCAGTAACCTCTTGATCTGAGACATAAGCAACTCTCTCTACATTATTATTTTAAAATGCTATCAGTATCACAACACCCTTTGATATTGATGATTATTTGTCCCTCTTTAAGAAGGCTATATAATGCACGGCCACATAACATATTACCATTTTATGAGCGTACAAATTCACTCCTGTCTTAATCTGAGTTCCCCGATTTACATATTCAAATCACAGATGCTCTAAAATTCCCTCCTTGGAATATCCATATTGTCAATATAATCAAACCCTTTTCTAGATGCAGTAAATCGACAACATCTCTTCTTTTACAACTAATGTTTTCACACATTCATTTTCATTATTCCTCCTATATCTCTGTACATACAGATGGCTCAAAATCAAGTGGTCATGTTGGTTGTGGTATTGTTGTTGGAAACAGCTTGCAGCTATAAACTGCACGCATCATATTCTGTGTATACAGCCGAAGCTGTTGCTATTAAACATGCTCTAGAAATAATACAATCCAGCTCTCATTGAAAATACTGTATCTATAGAGATAGCATGAGTGTGGTCATGCAATTAGACCATTTTAATGATAAATGTCATCCAATTATTGTAGAAATATTGGATATTTTAAATATATTGAAGAATAAAGGATTTGACATCTTGTTTTGTTGGGTTCCAAGTCATGTTGGCATTGCTGCGTATGAACTTGCAGATTATGCTGCTAAATGCCTGGCATTTTACATAAAGCATTAACATTTTTTGACATTAAACAAATTATCAAAGATTTCATTTCCTCCCTCTGGCAAAAAACATGGGATTTGCAGAAGAACAATAAATTATATAGTATATCCTCCCACATTCTTCCATTCCCAATTGCTCCCATGCGAAGAATTGGCGTGAAACTCACACAGCTTCGTATTGGACATACTAGATTTACACACAAGCACTTATTCTTGTTTTGGAATGCTCCAATTTGTGACATGTGTAATGTACCATATACAGTACGTCACATTTTAATCGCTGTCCTAATTTCAATGATTTACGCATAGTGTTATTTAATACCACAAATTTAATTTTATCAGACTTGATTGGGCTTAAACCACATAGAAATTTGTTTGCATTTTTATGTGCAATAGGTTTCTTGAATTCTATTTAAGATTTTTATCCGTAATAATCTTTTGCTTTTCTTGAACTTTTAATACATTGCATTGTATACATCTGACTAGTCCTTAACACAGAATATTTACCTATAGTTTTAAATATTGTACGGTGCAGAAATGTCCAATATTAGACCTTCCATCAGTAAACCTCACAAAATCAAATCAGAATCAGTTTAATGATTCATAGTTTTTATTTAAAAGTAAAACTTATGATTACATTAATATATGTGAATGACCAGATTTATGGAATATCATTAGGTAATTTATTTAGTATTATATTGAGAACCTTATATGTTTAAATTCTGTCTTTCCAAAAGCCAAATATAGAATTAGAAATCAATGTATCAGGCCTAACTTATGAAGTGTAAGCTGAACAAAAATAAGTGAAAAAATGCTGTCTTTTAAAAAGAATTCAAACTCATTATGGTCTAGTGGTAGGATTGTACTATTTAGTGTAAGTCACCTGTTTTGATACTAGTTACTATAGAATAACAAGAAATGGATTTTACATTTCTGATATTTATATTTATCTTGGTTTGTACATAAGAGTCTCCTTGCAACACTTGAATATGGCACACTATCAATAAAAACTGCCAAAAGATACATCTTTTAATGCTAATAAATCTTATTTAGCTATTATATGGTCAATTATGCTGTCTCATAGCTCTCTACAGAATATTCTTCAGAGCCTTCCCAACTAGTGTTGAATATCAAGAAGGGGGAAATGTTTATACTTTTTCTGTGTATATTCGTAGATATAGGTGGCCAATAACTGAGGGCTGTTGCTTAGTTACTTGTCTCAATATTTTTGGAAGGAATTTCCACATGTAGAGGACAGTTATCACAGAGGAGGAAAATGGGAAAGCTCCCAAGCATTTACCTAATAGATGTGGGCATGCAAAACGGCAAAATGTTGCATCTATTTATTTTTGTTCAACAGTGGTTGGTATTGAATCTGAAATTTTGCAGTGTGAATCAAGTTCAACTATTAGGCTACAGTTAGCCTCTGTTATAGAGAATTTTTTACATCCTATAGTCTTGAAGCCCCATGCAGTCTTGCAGTTGATGAACTGTTATAAAACTTGTGAAAATCCTGTGTGTTGTTTCCCAGAAAGGAAAACATATATATTGAAAAATATTCATTCGTCAGAAGTGTGGGAACCTGTAATTTTAAATTATAAAGTACATATCCCAAAGCATGTGCATGCAAAAATTTAATATCCCATTATTGAAATTTTACTCTTATCAAACTCCTGAACCTCTCTTTCTGCTGTTTTATCAAAATGTTTATAAGGTGATATTTAGTTTTGGGGAGCTTGTGAGAGCAGATGTGAAGCATTTGTGTATTCAATGCATGTTCCTTTCTGGAAGTTTTCCTAGATAATGAGCCATATTCACAAGTCACAAAGGAGAAATCCAAAAAACTGTCGAGCACTCACCATATAAATATGCTCTGATCTTTGGTTTTACAGTTCATGGGTTTGAATTCTATCATGTCACATATTTACAGTTGTTCGGAATTTACTTTAAACTGTAAGTCCCAGTCTTATTAGTCTTTGTTTGTAAAAAATTAACACTGAAAATAAATAAAACCTGACAAATGCTCGTGAAGAAAGCAGTAGGTGCATATTAATTTTTCTTGTTTCTTTTACAACATGTGGATACTACCCATTATCTATGAAAAGTCCTCACGGAGGGCAAATTACAAGATGGCTGTAAAAGTGCTTTACATCTACCTTATGCCATTTTTCTGTCCACTATGTGGCATGAAAGAAATGTCTTTTTTAATCATACATTTAAATTCTGAATTCACTTACAATTCTGTGATGGGGTTAAGAATATATTAGGTGTACACAGGATAGTTCTGTCCATTGGATCCAGGACGATGTTGTTAAAACCACATTGGAGCAAGTTCTTTTTCTGATAACATTGGAAATCACAAAAAACTTAATTCAGCTTGGCAAATATTTTGGACCATATTTGGAAGACAGGATTTGTGTGGTAATATTCAAAATGGGTATCACATGAATTATATCAGAAGAATTTTGATGATCGAGTCATCATATGCCTATCTCTGCTTGTTCGGAAGAAAATTGAGTCCTTGAGCTGAATAAGCCAGGGATAAAAAAAATAAATAAAAAAAAATGGATCATCTATCCCTTAAAACTCTGAAATAAATATGACTCTGAATAAGAGAATGTTGTGTGTATGGTGGGACATTTGAGGACCAATGTATTATGAGCATTAATAATTAGACAAAAAGCCTCAATTCAAAAAAGCATTGCCAGGCAATGGATAATGTAAAGAAGCAGTCAAAGAAAGAGTTTGCCAATAATTGCAGAACTCTAGGCCAAGGAAATTCTGTCCCATACACCATATTCTCTGGACTTATCATCGTCCAACTATCACTTGTTTTTGTCTTTACAGAATGTTTCAAAGGGCGAAAAATTCGCAAATGAAGAAGATAACAATCAAGCACTGATTTATTTTTTTCGAATGAGGAAATGAAACACTTCTCAAAAATGGGGTATACAAATTGCCCTCATGCTGGCAAGAAGTCATTAATAATGACAATTCTATTATTAAATAAAGTTTATTGACATTTAGAAAAACTTGTATTTTATTTTATTCCAAAAATGGACAGAAATTTCCATTAAACCTAATAGTTAATTTAAAAAAAATAAATTGTTGTTATTCATTCCTGATTATCATTTGATTTATTTTGATAATGAAGTGTAAATATTATATGGCTAAAAATATAATATTAAACTATGTATTTTCTATTATAATAAATTCATCTATTGTATATATTTAAAGTAGCTTAAAAAATTCGACATTTCCCAGATCTATGCATAGTTATAAGATTTGAATTCCTGTTGTATAATTTTCTTGAAATTATACTGTCATTACATTTAAATTCAGGACTTACTTTCATATCTTAATTGAATTTTAAAATATTCTTTTCATTATTTTAGTTTTGTTTAAATATTTTGCAGTTTTTATTATATGTGATATTCTTCTTTCTAGTGCGTTTTCCTTTAGCAGAACTGGCAACACATGCTGCAGTCTGTGGTGAAGATTCCTCATAACTATTTTACCAAATTTATATACTGAATAGAAAGCCTTTACATTGGGAGGTTGGCTTTCGACCTTAATGAGACGTATATATTTTAAAAGAAAGGTGCATCTCCATGTGTGTGCATGATCAATCATACATTCATATTCCATGTATCATCAGTTTTCTAAATGTGCCAATTTATATTTCTTGATTAAATATGATATTGTCATCTTGTGTCTTTTATTTTTGAATTGAAACAATGCGTTCATTGATAAATTTTAAATAAGGTGTTTTAGAGAAATTCTTATACAATGTCATATCTCTTTAGATGCATCTACTCTGTGTTTGCATTTTCCAATATATAAAGGAAAATGTAAAATGTATTGAAAATTAAAATATTCTTTATTTATTCTAATCAGTCTTTTCAAAATAGTAATCATTTTATACATTTATCATATTGATTTTATCAGCTAAAATTTATGTTGTAATTATGTTCAGGTGTCGTAAAATTATCAGTTGATGTTTAGAAAATAGGAATGAAAAAATATTAATAAGATAATTAGTTTGTATTGAATTAAAAGTATATGTTTTGCAATTAAAATCACAATTATTTCAGCTATTTTTAGTGAAATGGAAATAACCATATATGCTTAATGCAGATGGGGATTAAAATATATTTTGTGTAACGTTAATTTGAAATGAATAAAAGGAAAAGAAATTAAATCTTTTAATTTTGTTTAACTAGAGTGCAGCCTTCTGAAGGGCGTTTTTAATTTAGGATTTTATAAGTGGTTGAATTTCACAAACATTAAGTAAGTCAAATATATTGAGATAATGATGTTTGTTGCAGCACATTAAAAGGCAAATGTCATTTCTTGATTAAAATATATCGCCAGATAATTTTTTGTACCTTAATCTAGTTCATTGAATGCTGAAAGTTATAAGAAAAGGGAATTTGTAAATATATATGAATTCAATCTGGAAAATTAACACTTATGATTTTATGAACTAGTGGCTGGTTCCTAACGTAGTCCCATAGATGCAATGTTAGTTTTAACTTCCATTTAAAAGCTAAAATTTTGAAAACATTCCTGTGAGCTCATTTTCATATATCTTTAATTTTTTTCTCATTTCTCCCAGTTTTTTTCTATAGCTGAGAAAATTATAGATATAGACGTTTTTATTACAGAATCTTGTAAATCTTTTGAATTATGGATAACTACCGTATTTTCCTATACATAATACTTAACTCACAAGTTGCGACCGTGAGAAAGTTCATTTGAGATTTAAACGCTCATAAAAGTGCAATTCGAATGTGATATTACCACAATGTTCTGAAACTTGATTTTTCTATCATGGTTGTCTGTGTGAAGATATGGAGAATATAAACGCAGTAGAGTATATAGTATACTGTACCTAAAAAGTAGTGCAATAAATTTCAAAAAAAAAAAAAAAAAGGTTAACAGCAATCAGCTGGACTCACCCTACCCTCAACTTGAATTAATAGAAGTCCACCTTATATAATTAGTTTTTTTTTTCGCTGTCATGGTTACAGTTAAATTCAGTATTTATTATTAAAAAATTATACATGATCAATGCGATCAAAATTTACTCAATTGCCAACACTCAGCCCTGCGGTTGTATTGGACTTATAGTAAATTCGAGATAAGTAAATTTTTCAAATTTATCTTTTAACAAAGCTTTTGTTAGATAATTTGCAAAATTACTTTTTTGAATTTACCTGTCTAAGTTCCTGAATACTCAGATATTATATCTGTTTAGTTTTCACCGATTCTTGACTATTTTTTTTTTTGAGAAAAATGTTGCTGATTGATTATCTGAAAAATTGCATTGGCTTATCACATTGATATAAATTTTAACTCATTTTTTGCACCCGGAAACCAAATTAAATCTTTGACTCTTTCAGTCAGAGCAATAAATTCAGATTCCCTACTAACTCAATGCAAAACACATTTTTATTTAGATGACTTCCATGTAAAGGGATATTCCCCAAAACATGATATATCCATTAGTTGAATGACTGTCATTAAATTGTAACCCCAGTTAGCACCAGAAAAATTTATTAAATCATGATTTTGAATTCTGGATAAATTAACTTTATAGATTTTAGTTTTAAATAAATAATTTAGAATACCAACAACTATAAGCCAATACCAAGTGTAATCATAGTAAATTGACCCAACTTTAGAACATGCTATGTCTTGTTTAGATCTACTTGCAAGGAATGATAGAAATACATTTAGTTTTTTGTAAGGATATTTTTTCAAGATTTCATTTTCCTTAATTTCATCTTCCATAACTTTTTCAGGAAGTCTTGCATTAAGTTTAAAGGCAAGTTCACAAAATTATCAGACAAATCAGCAAACTTTTTAAATTTGCTGATTTGCCTAATAATTTTGTGCAAGTTTCAATATAAGTTTGCTGATAAAGAAAGATTGAGTTACCGATTATTTCAAAATTAACTCCTAGTAGAAATTTAACAAGACCTAAATCAATAATTTCTAACTTAGTTTTCAAGATGTCTAATTTCCTGCATTACATTTTGAGTTTTACAACGATATCTACATATATAATTCAGCATTATTTAACTTATGTACACAGTTAAACCATTTTAAAATTTAAACTTTTGAAAACATTATCTAATTCACAATTCCATTCACGAGTACTTTAACAAGACTGAATGTAGCCTTTTTAGCAAGCATGCTTTTTCTTCATTTTTTTACAACAAATCCATGTGGTTGCTTCATGAAAATAAATTTTTTTTACATTTCATGTCAATTTTTATCATTTCCTAAACTTTTTGATATTTAGATATTCTTTGAAAATCTGTAGAAACATCTTTAATTACGTTGAAATGTTTTTTTTTTTGACATATTTTGAATAAAACTGAATTGAGGCTTTTTCAGTCTATAATTGCACTAATGCCTTAAAAACACGGAATTCTATGGGAACTGGCCGATACTATAGTTCTTGTTTCAGTTTAAAAGTTCATTCAAATTTTCATTGTTGATTTTTTTTCGCTGATAAGGCAGGTTTAACAATTTTCTTTTGGGATTGATAATTTAATACATTAATATTTATGACAAAACAATGTACATAGACAAAGATATTAGAAAAAATGAATACCGTATTAAAAGTAGTTTTAATACAGTATTCATTTTTCATTAAATTTAAAATTATTGAGTTGTTCGGAAAGTAATTTTATTTTTTTCTCGGGGAGGGGGTAGTGAAAGACAGTTTTTATATAATAAATAATGAATAAATATTTTATTAAATTATATATTGGTCATTCTAGTCCAACATTTTTTGCCATCTTTCTGGTAGTAGCATGACTCCACGCTCATAAAATGTTTTGGTTTTTGCTGGCAAGAAACTGATTCGGGTGATTTTTGGCCTCTTCATTTGAAATAACAGTTATACCGTCTTAAAAGTTTCGCAATGACAGGAACAAATAACCCGAAGGCGCCAGATTTGGAGAATTGATTGGGTGTGGCAGTGTATCCCATTTAAACTGTGAAAGCTTTTGGCGAGTGACCAAACTTGTATGAGGTTTAATTTATCTTGGAGGAACATAACTTTTCTGTTGATTAACTCTGGTTTGTTTATTTCTTCTGTTGAAATGCATCATTCAGCTTGTCCAGCTGATGACAGTAGACTTCCAAATTAAGTGTTGTGTTATCCAATAAAAGATTTTTTTTTTTACCTTTAAAATCCCGCCAAACGAATATCACATTTTTTTTGATGGATATTAGCTTTCAAAATGCTTTTTTTTTTTTTTGAAAAAATGAAAAAATTTTTTTATTAATCAGTGTTTTACAAAAAGCTGTATGCTAGAAAAAAATTCCCATTAAAAACAGTCGTTTTAATGTGATTTTTGTAGCTGGACACAAAATGATAAAGATTTAATATCTGGTTCATATTTAGTTAATTTCAACAGTACACATGCCGAGCTCGTCTCATTTGTCATTCTATCCCTATGTTTATTTTTTATAAAATTTAATTCTGAAAATAGAGATTCACATGCCCACGTCAACGAAAATATTAATAAAATTCCCTTTGTTAATATTTTTAAACAAGTACACGTGTCAGGAATTTTAATTCCATGTAGTTATAATTTCATCTTCTGCAAATTTATTTATTTTATACAATAATCGATTATTTTCAATAATATCTAAATCATAAATCAAATTTTTGGTTCCGTATGTTACTTGACTGAAATTCAACCAATTCCATCTCTAATTCATTGAAATTGAACACCACTCAAGGATTTTAAATTTAATTTTTCAAATGGTATTATATCAGAATATAAAATAAAAATTTTAAAGTTTCCTCAAATTCTGTTAACTGCGTAAATCTTGCTGAAAACTGAATCAGGGACTAAATTTCCATTGAAAATTCTTTCGTTAATGACTTTTTATTTGGTTTTTCGTAACATTCACTTTCAGAAAAGAAATATTTTGTATTCGGAAAATATTTTAATAAATTTGAAAGAATATCACGATTAAAAATCTGTAATTTGACTTCGAACGCTTTGATTAAATTAAATATTATAATATGACAGTTTTATTAACACCTTGTATAGTTTTATATTTAATTCATTTAAGTGAGAGCATAAATCAGTGAAAAAATATATGCTAGCCATTCTACATCCAATAATTGATTGTATTGGTCAATAAAATTCTCATTATTTAATTCAATCCCACTCATTACATAACACCATAAATATTCTTATTTCCTCCAAACAATCTACAAATCATTGCAAAACATTTCCGGGGCTTAACCAGCGTACATTATTGTATAAAAGTAAGCTATTGTACGACGAGTTTACTTCGTTTAACAATTCTTGAAATTTTCTTTTATTTGGTGCTCATGCTGATATAAAATTGACTAATTTTGTTAGAAAACTCAAAATATCATCAAACATTTTTAAACCTGTTTTGGCACATAATGCTTATTAGTGAATAATACAATGAAAATCAAGAATTGTATGCCCAATACGTTTTGTAAATAAATTTATAAATCCATTTTCCTGTCCAGTTAAGTTGCGTTCACCGTCAGTTGTAATTGACACAATTTTAGAAGGACATTTCTCTGTTTTTTAATGCATCTATAACTGCATTACAAATGTCTAATTCTTTTGTTGTTGTTAATGTTGATAAACTTATTAACTCTTTAATATTATTTTAAACAAAATAACGTACAAAAATTGAGCATGTTACGTCGGTAGACTCGTTTGGCAAATGGATACAAAATCTCAAGACTTTATATGAATTTTTTGTTGAAAATTTAAATTTTCCGTAATACCCGAAATTCTTTCTTTAACTGTATTTCTAGCTATAGGCATGTCTTTTATTCTTTGGATAATGTATTTTTTTGTTTTCGAAATCATCGAATAAGTATGGTACTCATTGCAGCCAATCATCCTTTAAAAATTTGCCTTCATTAAAAGGCTTCGCATATTGAGCAATAGTTTTTGAAAATTGATAACTAGCAGCAGTGGTGCTTGATTGAGTTCCAATATATTTCATTAAAGAAGTAGTTTGAGCATTTTTATTGTTTAAGGCATGTGATATATACTCCTTTTGCTCTTCTACACTTTGATCGAGAAGAAATTTATGGGTTATTTCATAATGCCGCTTTACTGAAGATGTTCTACAGACTACAGTTTTTGAACATAAAATACAAATAGCTTTACTGTCCTTTCAATCATACCGCATCTGTCGGTCCACCAAGATTGAAATTCTCTGCTACTACATGTTTCAGATAATTTCGATTTCTTCATTAAACTAACCATAAGAAATTCTAAAAAATATATATTTTAATAATGTTATAAAATAAATAATTTATTCTGCATTCGTTTGCAAGAACATATGTCGTCTCATATTAAAGTACTAAAAATATTACCAACACAAGTAAATAATATATTAATTCAAAGTAATTTTAATAATTATTTCTTTATTTTACACTGATTTAATGATAAAATAATTTCTCATAATATTAAAATATTTTACTGTTCAAAAATAATCAAAATAAGTTATAAGTTTAGTAACTTTTAATACCTTAAGGTTGTTACAGGTTAAAACTTCAGTCGTGACGCAATATGTTCTTACAAACGAATGCAATCTATAAAATATGAAATAATATGCAAAAATATTTACCTAAAAATGACACTATATCTATTTACAATAAACGGTTATATTTATTAACGAGTCACTGTAGTTTCAAAGACGACGGTTTATTAAAAATGACTAATGCAGTCTATCATCTGATTCGAGCACTGTGGCGGCAGCAACATGTAATGACATTAGAAGGCAAAACTGGATACGCAAAAATTTTTATCTAATGCGCATCTTTATATACTTCGAGAGAATTCATGCGGTATTTGACGGTTTTATTTATTCATGTGATATTTTAATAAAATGTGTTTAATTTGACGGTTCTAGTTAACATACTCTAAGATAGGTATTCAGTACTACAAATGTATATCATAAATTAAGAGTATAGATTCATAATTTTTAATTCATTTCTATCAAAAAAGATAACTTATAAAAAATAGTTTTATGCGTGCCATCAAAATTTTCAAACATGACACTCGTGATATTGGTTCGCCATCCTTGTTATATACAACCCATTTTTTCTTCCCCAGTAATGATGCGCTTCAAAAAGAAATCCTTTTCGTGACATTTGAGAAGCGCGAATCACAGACGTCAACGAAACGACACAAATTTCTCTCCGTGTGAGAACATGGGAAACCTATATATCGAGCTTGCAGGTTAAACTCAGACCTTTCAAGGGGTCATAAATAGTTGAATTCGATAAATTTAACCTCTCGCCGATCTCGGGTATTGTTATTCGCCGATTTGCATCAACTAATGCCCTTATCGTGTCTTTATCAGCTTCAACCTGCTTTCCTGAACGTTGTGCATCTTCGACATCAAAATAGCTGGATCGAAATTTTGCAAACCAGTTCTGGCTCTGGAGTACTATCACCACATCTTTTTCTTACATATTGGTTAATTTCTTTCTGGCTTGAACAGCATTTTTACCTTTTCTATAACAAAAAAGTAAAATATGATGAAAATGCTGCTTATTTCTCTCCATATTTAAAAGGGCATCAACCAAAAACTACTTCGTAGAATTAATTGAACTTTTTCACAAACAATCCTTGCTCTTAAAACATAATAATTATGCAGCTTAAGTGTGAAGTTGGGTTCGACAAAATACAATCAAATCCTGTCAAGAATAAAACGAAATTACTTTTCGATCAATCCAATAACAATTCCAGTATCTATGAAGCAAAGAGCGTGCACGCACACCACACATAGAAAAGCATGTAAGATTAATTATGCCACTAAAAACAATGATTAAAATGAAAATATATTAAAAATGTTGTAAAATTTCTTGAAATCAGTTAATCAGAAACAGAAATATTTGTATTCATATCTAAAGATTTATGAAATTAATATTAATGAGTCTTTATTTTTCGATAACTTTTGTTTTCCACTTGATTTAATTTTATGCAGTCGGTATATTCATATATAATAACATTTTATAACAAAATTCAATGGGTTTTTTTCTAGTTAGCATGTTTTTTGTTAAGAGTGTCTAATTATAGTTGTTTCTGCCAATTTTACTCATTTTCTAGGGATTTTGCCAGTCACTAGTAAGTCAAATCGTTAAAGTTTTCTATAAATGTAGCATAGTTTATAGAGCAAATAATTGCACACATTCTATAATATAAAAGTTTTCTAATATATCTCTAATCTGATCTTTCATTACCTAAGTGACCAAAATATTTTTTATGAGATTAATATGCAAAATAAATTGTAAATTCTTTTAAATTGACCATATACTAATATAAAGTTTTGGTTTAGAAATTTATAATAGTACACACGCATACTTTAGAATGATATCCAATTTTATTGCATTTGTATTAACTGATGATGATTCATCTGCAATAAAATTCTTGAAGCCAGTGCCATCTTTTAAGTTCCCATTTCCAATACCTATAAGTACAGACAGTTTTTATGCCATCTTTCATTTCGGAATAATCAATGAAGACATTCATTTCTTCCGAGTCATTTTTTTATTTAATTTTTATTATTATTATTTTTTTTTATCAAAGTCTCTTTCTAGATTAGCCAAATCTCTACGCGTGAAAGTTTGTTGGTTGAGTAGGAAAAACCGCCTGCAATGTTTTCCACTGCTTTATGTCAAATGTTGTTTTCTTTAAGTATACTGTTGCAATTCACTTCTTTACTCCACCAGTAATCATGAAGTTAATTCCCAATAATTTTTGATGAGTTTCTGGGTAGTCTTCTCTTTCAGCAATGCAATCAAAACTCTTCACTAAAATCTAGCGTTCTATCTTTAACAGATTTATATAGTTGAAACCTGTAATTTTCGAAGGCCCTATTAACTGCTTACAAATACTGTAGCTAATGTTATTGTTTTGAGTTTTTGTAGTACAGAGATGTAATGTAAAATGTGAATCATTAAGATTTTAGTTTGAATGTTTTAATGTAGTTAAAGTTTTTCTGTTTTTGTGAGAACTCCTGAATGTTTGAACGCCACGTTTTAATTTATCTAATTATGTATCATTTTTTCTTTAATCGAGTGTTCAATTAAATTTTTACTTGCTTTTCCAAAGTAATGAAAGCTTTTATCACTAGTATGTTCAAATACTTCTCTATTATGAAATTATATAAGCTTGTAAATATTTGGCTGATAACAGTACTCTATTATCATCATATTTTTCGGTTAATTTGTAAATGACTCATTTACACATCATGAGCACAGCTCTTACCTTATTGCCTATTGCACAATCTTGTGAGCAACCAATTAATTAATTTTTTCCTTGATGAGCCATGGACTGTGTTTTCAAAGGGTGCTAAGTAAATGGTTATTAATGCTGTTTGAGGAATTATGTTTCATTAATCTTATAACATGTCACATTTCCTATAAATTTTCCTCTAAATGTCAACTAATACAGTAGCATTAAGAAGCTTTGCGAATATAATCTTGAAAATATTTTCCCAAAACTTAACAAAACATTTTCTACTATTGTAGTGATTATTGATGTAAGTTCTTTTAACAATAGAATAGCAATCGTATACTTTTCACTCGTTAATGGAAGCGTAATATGGGTGCAAATGATTTTAGATTTATCTCGATCTTCTTTCTTCCCGAAAAATACATATCCTACTGAACAGCACTCTTTTAAGTTGAAATATTAGTATCAATGTTTGAACTAGAATTTAATATATAAGAATGATCAGCTGCTTCTCAATCATTATTTTGTATAGTCCACTTAATTGTAATAGCTTCTAAACATAAGGCATTATTATCGTAATGTAAAAACGGTTCTATTTGTTACTCTTATGCCATAATTATTTATTGCAAAACTTAAAATCGGAAACCTCACAGTATGCAAAGGTTTTAGATGTATCATTTGTATATTCATGCTGTTATTATTTGATAATATAACCTATGAAATATCATATTTATTCATTTCTACACACATTAGTGTAAAATTTTATGTCACAAATATATCACAAAGTTCCTGTGATGCTTAAAATGTTTCAATGTAATCATGAGCCACAAGAAAAAAATACTCCGATATAAGTATACTCATTCAGTTCTTTAATCAATTTACAGTTAAACAGGAAAAATCATGCTTGGAATATAAATGCAAAACTACTACAACAAGTAACTATAAAGATCAATGAAAATAAATAAGATAATCAGTATTTTATGCAGAATACTAAACAATAATAAACAAATAAAATCCTTAAAGTATTTTTGTTTTTTACCATTTCATTTGTGTTAGAATCACGTAAGACAATATTAGTGTTTATACAGAAAATTATATAAAAACGAAGAAAAAAATCACAAATACATCATAAGAAGTTATACTAGATGCAAAATGACTATTTTATTTTCAACTCAACTATTTTTTGAAAGAATGTATAACATTCGCCTAATATATATACTAAAATAATTACAAAACGGAAGGAATATAAATTTTTTGGATGTTAAAAATATCGTCTGTAGTTATATAAAGGTTGCTTTTATGAAAAAAATGGCAGAATACCTTTTCTCTGAAGCAAAAATATAAGCTTTTAATGATGTTATCTTAAATTACATTAAACATTTTTTTACCTAACAGAACAGATTTAAAAAGCATTTGCGTTCCATAGAAACATTTTGATTAAATCTGCTGCAGCTCTTAAAAATACATACAAATAATTTTGTCATTTCAAGTATTACAATTGAGTCTGAAAAAAAATGATTAGAAAAAATTCTTTCCTAAAAACTTTTATTTATAAAATGTAATGAATATTTTAAATGCACAAAGAAGATTGATGTCTGCTATTTAAAACAATAGATTTTCCTTAAAAATTGAATTTTTCTAGGAAATATTTTCCTTCAATAATTTTCAACTATCTACTTTTTCTCTTACGCGTAATCTTATTGTTATGTGTTTTAATGGTTTCGCTTATAAATCTGACTTCTGTGCAGTCTAAATTTAATTTTCAATCACTGAGTGGGATTATACATTTCCAAAGAAATTAAAAATAAGCAGACTCAATAATTCGTTAAATACAACTATATTCTTATGTAAAAACAATGAATACATAAGCACATATCGGTATAACACTCAATGGAATCGCTGTATGCATTTTTTTATAATTAGAGCCTCTGACTATTTGTTGCAGCGAATACAGTCATCAGGGGTTGACGTAGGAAATATGTGACATTTTTTAAACAGTAACAGAAAAATTACATTAAATTATAATGACATGTTTCTGTTAAGTTTTTATGAAAAACATATAGAAATTTCTTTGTCAAATACATAACATAACATCATATTCATTATGACTTTTTTCGTGAATATGTTCTAATAGATGCACAATTGCATCAATATTATGATTAATTAACTACATGAATTTTTTCATCTAACATTTATTAAATCCATAGAAATATTTTTAGTTTGATCAATTTGGTTATTATGATAAAAAAATAAAAGAAAAAAAGAATGACTATAGAAGAGTAATGAAAAATCTCATTGTCTGTATGACGATACTGAGAAAGCCATTATGTGTGTTGTATTCAAAATGAAGATTTCATTCATATACAATTTCACATGGACTTAAAATTATATTAATATTCTTATTCGTTTTTTGTTATTTGAATTAGGATTTTTCGTTGACCATTCCATAAAAATATAGCATTATTGATGAAACAAAATGGTACACTTAATGTGATTAAAATGAATAATTTTCAGTGCTGTGAGAAATTTAATCGGCTCATAATATTCTTAACAAAATAATTGGTTGCATTATGTAGAGTTCGAGCTGTAATCTGTACAATGAATTTTCTAAGTGGAAATAATTGGCATTCTATAATGTCTATGAACTAACTAATTCACACAGAATTCTCGGTGCATATGTCCTGTTTTCGAGATTGCATACATATTTTATGCAACAGAAATCCACTATAATCTAAAGAATTTTTACAACTAATGTCACAATGTAGGCAAAACTTATCGCAACTTAAAAGTTTGTTGATTTAGTTGACGACTTGAAGATTGATTTTCTAATTCATACTTTCCATAGCGATAAGTCCACACTTGATATAGAATCACAATCAACAAATGGGTTCCTGAAATAATAAAATTCGTTAGAGAACATTAATGTATTGCTAATGATAGTTATGATATAGTATTATTTTTAACATGTTTAATAATGTTAACTGCAGATTGTTCGTTTCTAGGGCCTTTTATTCACATTTACTTATTGATATTTTCAATTGGAAACCTTTTTAAGATATGAAAATATTTTAGCATATTAAATTAGAAACAAAAGTGCATATTTAAAAAAATACAAGATTTAACATTTTAAAAACCTCACAGATCATTATAATATTCCTATCCTATTAAATTATTTATGTGTTGTAATTATGTAAATTTTTAATGATATGTATTATTCATTTAAGGTGTTATTTTTAAACATTTTAAAAGACCATTGTTCTTGCAATATAAAATTGCCCGAGATACCTATTAACATATTTTATCTTAAGGCATTTTTTATTCATGTTTATCAGCATTTTACATTAAGCTTTAAGAAATTGTATGCAGTGAAATTCGAAGACATTCATACTGAACTCTTTTTCTTATTTTTTCACATTTTTTATAATTTAAAGGGACAATAAAATGAAATTTTTTTTAATCGCACGTAACTTTAATTTAAGTTTTGATATTTTTACTAATTTAAATAGCTTTTATAACTAAACATACTTTTTATATTCTTATTCAATTAAACCGTATGGTAACTCTTATTTTAAATTTTGATTTAAATGCGTTAGCATAATCATTCCTATAATGTTATTTTTAAAAGTTTGCAAATCTTACATTAAGAAAATTACTTTGATCAATAATTTTTAAAGGAATAAAATATAGAAAGTCAGATAGACATAATATATCATAATGATTGTCTCAGTGTAACTGTAGGACATCTGATTTTAATTTTCAATTTAAATTGCTGTAGAATATTCTTATATGGCAATATTACATTTGATTTAAAAAAAAATCGAGAAAAATTCCTGAATGTTTAAAAATAAGTCAATTTGTATAAATTCGAACATGTCGCTGAGCAGAAAGTGCGGAGTAAAATTGTAGTTTTGCGGTTTATCAGAAGCATAGTAGTGTATTTTAAAAATCAAGGCTTTAAAATTTCACTGCGATATTGAGCTAAGGCCATATATTTCGTTATAATGATCTTATATGGCATCATTAGCTCAGAGAATAGAGATGAAGAGTTTTTGAGAACTTCAAAGACAGGAGGTCAACTAGATAAATGAGAAACCTTCTGTGGTTCAGTGATTTTGGTAACAATTGCGAACCACTGATTTTGCATTGAAATGGCTTTGTTAAGATGAGAAGCTGGTTAAAACCAGGGTTGATGGACACATTTGGGTTTATACATAGTCATAGGCATCAATTTTCTCCCATGTTTCAACTGCTGAGAGCTGATGGGAACAATAGAGATTTCATACACTTAAAAGTCGTTCATAAAAATTAGAAAACTGAAATAAACGCAGCTGGGATTGTCGATGATAGCGCATGCGCATTCGCTGAGCTCTACGTAACTATAATATTCCCACATACCGCAAGGAAACAAGTAAAAAATCGCATCACTCCGAATACAGAAAATTTACAGAAATGAAAGTAATCAAAAACTGAATATCGACGTATAGTACGCAGTATCAACGTATAAGATGCATCCCATTTTTCAGACCTATTTTTAAGGACAACAAGTGCGTCTTATCCACTGGTAAATACGGTATATTATCAATTTAAAAATAATGTAGTCAAAAATATTAAAAAAATCCTTACAGTAGAAAAAAATTTTTCTGAAATGAATCTAATTGATCTTATGTTAAAACTTTAAGGATTTTTGTACAAATTTAGAGAGATGATTTAAAATTGAAAAATCTGGAATAGTTTGGGATTCACAAAAAAATAATATTAATAAATTGGTTTTTTGTTTGATAAAATAATAGTAATTTGCTTTTTCTATTTATAGAAAATAATTTTTGCGAAACATTTTGTTAAAAATGATAACATTAAAAAAAAGAGTCGTTGGTTATTACTATTATAGAATTACTTAACATTATGATGGAGACATGATACAATATGTGGATTCATTGCTAAAGTGAAAAATTTTTTTAAATCAATTTTTAGAAAACATGATAGTTTGGTTTATTGCTCTATGATTGCATTTGGTACGGAACTAAAATACAGTATACAGTTAATATTCACTGGATATTGAATATACAGGGATATTGAATTCTACAAACATACTATAAAAAACAATAACCGAGGTAGAAAACGAAGCCATGTATGGAAGTCACGAGTGAAATAAAGAAAACATCTTCAAAATAGATGTTATTTAATCTTTTGATTAAAATTAATAAAATATCAAATAACAAAACTAAAATTATTATTATGCTATATTTTTTATTAAAATTTCAATTAAAATTATGCTATATTTTAATTTATTTTATGTAAAGAATCATTAACAAGACCAGTCGCGAGTTTGGATTCTTTGAATAATTTTCATCCTTTAAATTTTTCACCTCCTCACATGGTTCTTTTTCTGAATATGTATATATATAAAATACACAATGGGGAAAAGGAAGAAAGCAAATATATCCCAAGCATATAATATTCTATAGATAATGGTTATATATACATATATATAACATTAGAAAAGTGTATTTTAGTTAAAATCATTTTAATCGTATTAGATTTAATTAAAATAAAGTGTAAATACAGGAAAAGAAATCCAGAAATTCAATATTCTTATTCAAGAAAACTAGTCAAGCCTGTAATTTTGTTTGGAAAAGAAAAAAAATCACTAAGACGTAAAAAGTATTCTTTATCGCATATTCGTATCATAAAATATTTCGAAAACTTTTTTCGTGAATGTTTACTTACATTACAGATGACGTTTTAAAGGCATGTTGCTGTATCTGTTTTATATTATCAGAATTATCACAAATAATCCTAGCCATGCTTGATTTATATATTTCTTTCAGCTGATCTAAAATATAAATTTAGTAATAAGTCATCATCATTGAACTAAGGAAAGGCAAAATATATCATTAAATTTATATACTTAGCGTCTGAATGCATTTTTCTAAAAAAAAATAATGATTTTTTTTTTGTCTTAAATATTTTGCTTAGTTTTAAGAATGAAGTAAACAGTAAGCTTTACAAAAATTAGATAATAATAATGTGTATAAATCATCATTAAAAAGAACATCTATTAAAGTTATTTGCATCCACAATAAGTTTGCTTTGTACGATCATTTGTGTAAATTATATCTGCAAAATTTACAATAAATATAAGCAACAGAATATGTGTTACAGAATTCAATCTCTGTAAAGTATGTCAAATTGAAAAACACAAAATATAAATAATACTCGTGAGTAATAACTGTACTCAAGCAACTTCTTTCAAATCTGAGTAATCAAGATTCCGAATAATTCTTTCATGAAAAAAAAATCTTAATTCTTTTGAAAGAAACAGTTCCAGAATGATTTATAAATATCTAGACTTTGGATCTTGAAATTGTTTCAGCCTGCTAATGTTAACTATTCAAGTAATCGTAAAATATGAATAAAAAAGAAATTTTGCATTCTTCTAGAGGATATTTAATAAATAATTAGTCACACATTCTCTAAGTAGGTGAAAAGGAATCATTTTGCTGGAACATTAAAAATTCGGAGATAGAGAAAGATTCTCAGACAAATATTGATTTTTATGCCAATCAGTAAAACTTTATGTTTAGTGTCCTAATTTAATAGGTTGACTGACACACTAAACAGCATATAATTTCTTCACTTTATTTTATTTATTTATCTTTGAATTTCAATCAAGATTCAAATTAAAAACGTTCGTACCTTTTGTGAAAGAGCCAATGCTTCCTTGCTTCTCGTACCAAAATCTGTCCCCTTTCCGGGTTTTCCTAAATTGCCTTCCGATAATACAAAGATATGTTGGTCCCAAGATAGAATCTTTCACATGATTTTCTGCTAAAGCTGCTGGTATAAGATCAATGTCTTCCAAAGCACTGAAAAAACGATTACAACTCAATAGAAAGTTATAAAACCTATTGTATTAAGAATAATTTCTGATATTAAATAAAAAACATATGAAATCTAAAATTAGCATAATTAAGTAAATAAATTAGTTCTGAAAATAGTTACAAATATGTAAGATTAATTTAACTATCTCTGTATTTCATATTTACACTGTTGGCCATTAAAATTACTACACCAGGGAAGTGATACGCTAAACACGTGATTTTTGCATGGCAGGAAGATGCTGTTATGTGTTATGATTAGCTTTCTAAAAACAAACACATAAAATAAGCAGTGATAACAGTATCTACAATGTGTTTAAATGAAGAAATTCTACAGCAGAATTCTGATATACACAAGTTGCATTTGAACATTATTTGCTATTGAAAAATGTTGTGATGCCTCATGTAGAAAGAAAAATGTTTACTAGCATGTTTTTTACTTTGATGGAGATGGAACTGTAGCCTTCTCTGAAAGTAAATTAAAATTTGTATCATTATTTAGATAATTAGCGTTATTATGTAGTGCTTACAAATAATATTTAGAATTTAAATTTTGCATTATTTTTTTAACATTGTGTTGTGTATTTATCTTTTTTCTTCCCCGATTCAAAGTTGAAAATTAATGCAGAAACTGACATTATTTTTGTAATTAAGGTTGCTTTTAATTTTTTTAATCACAAAATTACAAATACATTTACGTATCTACAAAATTTAGTTACTTATATTATTTTAAATATTTTACCAACGTTGAACCAGATTTCCAGCATTCTCTTGGACATCCACATAATTATAAGCTCCAGGTTCAGATATTAAAGAATACGGCAATTGGATATCCTTACCATATAAGATGGTGTTTCCTTTGTTGTACAATGTCTTGCAGTTCTATGAGCTAACAAGGCAAAACGTACATGTAGTCCCAGTCTATTTGAGTAGAATTAACTAACTGACTTAATGAATTAATTAATGTGGAATTAAGTTTTTTACCATTCCATCACTCTGAGGGGGATACGAAGTAGTGTGCTTTTCTATGCCTAATTTTGAATACACTTTAGAAATGGACTTTGAAATAAAGTCTCTATCTGAAATTAGACGAGAAGGTAATCCACGCGCGTGTCAACTAATAAAACTTTATAATTCTCTAATAGTGGTTTCACTTTTTATATCGGGTGTAGGATACGCTTCTGGCCAACATGTGAAATAATCCAAAATCACCAAGATATACCTATTTCCTGGATAAGTTAGGGGAAGTGGATCAAGAGATTCAATAGCTATACATTCCATTGGTCGTTGAGTGACTGGAACGAGCTGTAATAAGTTTTTCAGACTTATGACCTCTCTTTTCAACACAAGAAGAACATGATTTGACATAGTTTAGCTGTACTCCGCTTGCACCGCAGCAAGATATAGATCTCTGACTAACTTAGAGATAGTAATCATAAAGTTGATACTGTTTTTAAAATAAAAGTTTTAACTGTGAAATTTTAATTCTTTGCCTTATATGCATTTTCTACATCGGGATAAGCAAAGCAGTAAAATAATTATGACGTGTAAATATAATTCTAAAAAGATTATGAACAGTTGTAGTGCATAGAAAATATCAATACGATTGCTTCATTAGCAAGATTAAGATTAAACACACTAAAATATTTGGAAAGATAACCAAGTGGTTGTATCTAAACAATGAAAATAAATTACATAAAACGTTAATCTCATTCATTTTTCCTTTATAGTTTTAAAAGAAAAAAATAAAAAAATTAGTTTTCTACAATGGAACATTTCCAGCTGTGGCTTTCAAATAAATATTTGACGTTCTATTTTTATTAGTTATAGCATTAAAAAATAGTAATGTATATTTTTTACCATATCACCTTTTTATTACAGAATTTTTGTCAGCTAATAACCAATGCATCAACATTCAAGTCTAATTAAATAGTTTGTGAGTTCGACTCAAACCTCAAGCGTGGATATTGGTAATGTTCTGGAATCCACTTTAAGTCACTAGTCTCTTTCGAATTAGACCCCCCCTCATATGTAAAAGCTTCCGATTATTCAACCAATTTCTGTACATTTCCTGCCTGGCTATTCAGATGAATAAAAGTACAGTATTATCATTCGTTTATATGTATATATATTGTTCGTATCTAAATGTAAAACAAATTGCAAAGTAAAAGAATCTATAACTTTTAATTATGAGGAGACATTTCTTAATTAAATTCTAAAATTGCATGTTTTTGAAGAACACAATCCATACCGTTTATAATTATTTTGAAAATATGTGCTTATGACATTTTTCTCCAGACATTCAAATGTAGAAAAGCAAAGTCAGATGAAAGTACCTTTGCAAATAACATGGATTTGTAAAGTTCTTTTTTGGAATGCTCAAAAATTTCAGAACTTTATCTAATAATAGATTCTTATTTAATAACTTGTTATTTATACTGATAATGTTTAAGATGTAAATGAAAATTCGATATTAACCAATAAATAAAGTTAATGTTTTTTCAAGAATTGTAGAAGTAAATCTTACTCATAAACTTCTTGTAATTTTTGTACTCGTTCAGGAGGCATCACATAGTTCAAATCATCCCATGATTTGATTTCGGAAAGTCCACATACCGATCTCCATTCAGTATAGCCTGGTAAACCATGATCTCTTCCTCGTTGGATTCCAACTGCTGCTAAATCGTGTCCATAGTCCTTATTCGACGGTTGAAACAAATGATCACGTACCTGTAAGAAGTTTCGATCTAATATTGTTTTCTTAATAAGGTATATGGGTACACCATCTACTAGAGGACGTGAGTTTTAATGCAATTATGAAATACATAATATGATAAATGAAAATAATGATTCAAATAATTGTTTTATGATTTTCCAAAAGGGACAATTTTGAGTCATAAATGTGAGGGTTAGGTTATTGGATTACTTAAAGAATCAAATAAAATAAAAACTAAAGAAATCAGAAATTTCTAGTAATTATATTTGGGATAGATATTATACGCTAATAACATAATTTAAAGAACATATAATATGTGTGTTTATGTATTAATAATGTTTATAAAACTGTATAATTTATCAGAATTTTTCTAACTCGGCCACTAGGATTTTTCCCCATCCGTCCGTACGAAAGGTACTATATACCCAATACAGCTTGCATAAGAGCATTCAGTGGATGTGCAATCGATATACCGAAAGTAGATCTTCATAATTTAGAAGTTAGTATCACATGCAGAAAACTTGGCCTGCTCCCACCAAAAGTATCACCCGCAATAAGACACCATTGGCTTCAAAAATATTTTAATTTTGTAACTTAATAAATTGAAAAGAAAATAAATTATTCAAAATTTAGGTTCTCTCTCTTAATTAAAATGGTAAATAAAGCTAAAAAAATTTACCAAAAACCTATTTTAAAGAAAAAGGAAATAAGTTCATGGATGAAATAATATATAATCATTTTGATTAAGATAAATGTAATACATTTAATATCTATTGCTACGTTTTTGTATCGAAAATTTAAACTATTACACAAAAATTGTAAAAAATAAAGTATTTGCTAGTGAAAGCTTCACAAATTAATTTTGTTGCTAATTCCGCGAGAGAGAGAATGGCTTATCATTGCAAGTCTTCAAGTTATCCAGATTTCGGGACTACTTCAGCCATGGAACTTTGGAACCTAAAGCCATGGATGCAACTTTAGCTCATCAATTTAAGTAAGTCTATAAATTCCATCCCTAAAGAGGCTCTCTATAGTCTCTTAATAAGACATGGTTCCTCGGAGAAGAGATCCCGGATTCGATTGTAGTAACAGCAGTACAACGGGAGATGGATACTGTGCTTTGGCCTTATGCATGGACGTATGTTGTGTGGATTCTTAAGTTTTCTGGGTTTCTTCCCTTGTTATACTGTATAATGACACATTTTCAATGAAAAATCTTCACTGTAGGCAATTTACTTGATGGATATTAAAATGCTTTACAAGGGTTTTCATCCGTTAGGCAGGTCTTTAAATGGTCTCAATATTGGAAATATTTACAAATATAAATTTAGAGATTAAAAAGTATATTGCCCGACTTTTAAAATGCAACACCAACAAGGAGTTGCTTGAAAGTGGCGAAACTCAGCAAACAGAGAGAGACAGCAACGAACAATAAGTGATCTGCATTTCGAAATGATATGCATAATATAGAACGAGAACAGGGTCAGGTCAGTAGGTTGTAGGACCATCATGGACGGCGGTACACTAGCCAAAGCGTCTAGGCACAGAGTCAATGAAAGAATGGATGGAGCATTGAGGAATGGCTCTCCATTCCCTGTCAACCATTTGCCAAATTGCGTCTTCTGAAAGAGGCAGTGGAAGGGTCTGCAAATGTCATCCAATCATATTCCAAATGTGTTCGATTGGTGAATGATCTGGAGAGCACAGTGGCCAGGAAAGCAGTTGTAAACTTTGCAAGGCATGTTCACTGATGCGAGCAATATGCGGTCGGGCATTATCCTGCTGATATTTGCACCTCATGAAGGTAGAGTGTCGCCGGCCGCAGCGCATCATCCACGTAACGTTAGGTTGTCATAGTGCCCTGAATACGAACTAGAAGGGACATGAAATCACACGTTATGGCACCGCAAATACTGATTCCACGTTGTTAGATTCCACATGATAGGGCGTTCAACAATGGCTGCAGGATTGGACCTGCCTCCACGTCGACGTCACACTCGTACGCTGAGACAATCACTGAAGAAACAGAAGCGTGACTCATCTGAGAAGATGATTCTGTGCCACTCTGTCGTCTACATCACTCTAATTTGGCACCATTCCAGTCGTTGGCATCTATGCTGTGGGATCAAAAACAGTCTTTAAATTGAAACTATGAACGCAGGCCGCTAGCAACCAATCGACAGCAAATGGCTCTGCTTGATGTAATAGCATCCAGGGTGTCTTGCATATGCAAGACACTCTGAATGCTACAAAGCACGTCTACCGAAACGCAAGACACCCTGGATGGTTTGCATTTCTGTAGACGTGCTGTGTGGGACCATCACCCACTCCCGTCGGAACATCGATCCACGCGTGCTGACATCACTCTGGCTGCACCGGCACTTCCTAAACATTCCTCAGTTCCTTGTTCCAACCACCTTCACCCCAGCCAGTGCACAGTGTATGATTCCAGGTGTCGGTCAGCTGCAATTTATCGTAAGGACATACTTTCACTTTTCAGTCCGATCACCATGCCCCTCGTAAACTTGTCTATCTGATGTAACTGACTCCGTCGACAATGACCTGGTTTTCTCTGAATTTACAGGCGTCCTTTGCGACAAGAACAAATCTTCAACGATTATTTTCCAAGCAGCAATAATGCTGTGAATTGTCCACTCCACCGGTTCCTCGCCTTATATCTTTTCCTACGTGCGCTGGAGGTCTACACATTTCACATCATTTGCATAACTCGATAAGATGCATCTACTCTGAAATTTGCATAATTTTCTGACCTCTCTTTCTTGGTGTTGCATTTTCATATCGGGCAATGTATATTACTAAAGGCATTATTTGAAAGTTTAGATTTTATATTCAAAATAATCTGTCCCGTTGTAAATTGATAAATGCAATTTAGTTTTTGAACCAGACAGCAATCAGAATTCAAAGCATGGAACTGAGATTTGTCTGAAAAGACAACATTGTGCCACCCTTGTACCTAGCTTCTCACTGGGCACACCAGTAACTTCGCCTGCCTTTATGTCACATTGTCCTTTAACGGCACAGTAATGATCCATATGATGATAGCCCGGACTGCTGGAAACATCAGTGTAGAGTACGAGTGAATATTAGATGTGCTTAATTTAAGCCCATTACCTGAACAATTGCTTATGATGTGGTTGTTTGGTTTTAAAAAGTCACCTTCACAATACATCTATTTTCTGGGGCGTTAGTCATGGCAAAGTGTTGAGATCCTCATGTCATTCATTATGATCCTTAGCTATCCATCGACATAAATGTGGTTGGTTTTCGACCAATGTGAGTGGTTATATTATGGGACGATAATCCTCAACAGGCAACGACCATGCCTTTATCGAATTTCAAAACTTTTTGATAAGTGTTTCTTCATATATTCGAGGTATATTATTTGAGGTATTCCTGTTATTCTTCATATTATTCGAGGTGTATTCTGAGAAAATTCCAGCCTGACAAAGCAATTTCTGAATGAAAAATCCATTATACAACTTTTCTTTTATGCAGTGCTTATGATATTGTTTGTCTCTTCTGCTATGTCCAAATACGTTGAAATGCTAATTATTTACATATTTTAATCTCTTCTTGCTTTCATGTTATTCGGATATTTGTATGATCATCCTTATCATTCTTCCCTGATGTTGTAATTTTAATAGCCAGCAGTAAAGTTCGTGACATTTTTGGGTATTGTATTAAATACACTGGTGTGCAGAGTTTAAATAAAAAAATTAAATAGATAGGCGTGAAAATATTAAAAAAGGTGTCATTGCGACCTGTACAATGAACACACAACTCAGAAAAAAAGCATGCGAAATGTTAGGAACAAAACGTCACTGGCAACGTGAGTGTTCGCAAAATACTTGTGGTTAGCTCTAGCATCTCAAGACTACAATAAAAGGAAGGACGGAGACGCAATTAAAGACATTCGCTACAAAAGCAAGTAAATTATTTCAGGAAATTTGACTAGAAGAATTTACCTGAATGATTTCTCCCGTGGACAAATGTTCGGAAATTTGGAGGAGTGGCATAGCGTAACCAAAGTTGTCGAGCAGTTCGGAATCAACAAAATTGTTGTTTCGTTTACTCTAAAAGCTTTCTAAGCCATAATACAGTTATTAGAAAGATCCGTGGTCGTCGCCCTTGGAAAACAGCTGCACGACATGATTAATACGTCTTTTTGCAGACAAAAAGAGCCCGAAATTAGACAGTAAGCATCACTGTTCAATCAATGTGTACAGAAATATGGCAACAAGAGTCACGATTTACTGTGACCACACGCCATCCAATAGGTGCTCTATTCGTCACCGTCCTGAACGCTGTATTCCATTGACAATTGGTCATCGATATTATCAATAAGAGTGGAGCAAGAGGAACAAAAACTGGAAATTTCATCAATGGAGTTGCGTTCTCTTTGAGAATGCAAGTCGTTTCAGTACCACAAGCAACTTTTATTGCTATTTGAGTTGGAGAAAGGTCAGAACATGGTTTCATCAAACCAACAACTAGAAAAGAGACCGTTACGGTGTTCCAGGATTTGTCGGATTTGAAGCATTATTCTGAGTGGATGAACTGAGCTCCACGTTTTTGACAGAAGTTCTGTAACCGGAGATCACTAATGTAAAGAAATGATCCTTCTCAATATGCATCTGTTCCGAGGAGCCATTAAAACAGACTTGGATTTTATGGATAGCAAGGTACGGCTGCACCTAACTCCTGCTGTTCAGCAGCTATTGGAAAGGGAAAATATCACTCCAATGGTTTGATCAGCGTACTCCTCTGATTTAAACCCCATAGAATACATGGAGATGCTTAAGAGAGGTGCCTTTCAGCATGATAACATCCTCCGAGAAACACTTAGCAACTGAAATAAATGCTCATTGAGAAATAGACACTCTTACTTTAAAAACTGTTTGTCACCTTATTTCTAAGTAAGAAGAAACAGTATAACCATTACAGTAAAAGAAGGACATATTACATGCTAAGGAACATCAACTTGCTGTTCTTCCTTTTGGGCAGACAATCATGTGTAAGGATAGTTTGAGTTCAATACAGCCTATTCTGTTTGATCCACACTGTATGCATTGTATTCCTTTATGCACAACTATGCTTCCTTCATCGCTTAAGTACAAAACGTTGCTTCTTATTTCTGAATTCCATGTTCCTCCGAGGATTCTTTGTGGAGTTATGGAAAAAAAAAAAACATGTTGCTTAAGTTTTGTACACTAGTGTATTATAGTGTCAGTTATGTGTTTCTTCATTAATGCAATTCTAATGATAAATAAAGCTCGAAGCATAATTTTCACAAGAAAGAAAGTAATCACACACAAATAAAGAAAAATTTTAAATGATGCATTTAATATAAAAAATATTTTTTATTTTCTTACCTCTTTGGCTACATAACTGTCTACCGAATGAATTTTCTGAGAAGCTGCACCTAAAAGAAGCATATCAAGTCCTTTATGATGCAACAGTTCCGAATTGAAAAATGTCTCATGAAGAGGAATGCTGACTTTCGTCGTGTTATCAGGGGCAATGAGATTTAAAACATCCTGTGAAAAATAATTACAGAAACTTATGTTGTTATAATAAAGAGATAAATTGATGTATTCATTTGTTAAAATCCGTTTAAAGAAACTCAATTACACACACAACAGTAAAAAATAAAGTAATATTTCTCCTAAGAGGCATCTACATTAATATTTCAGAATACAGAAAATATTGCAATTATTTCAAGTTAGGTTAATTTATTGCAGAATATTTCCCACAGCCTATTTCTGCTAACCGAAGTCATTACATTATATGGCAATTTTGAACCATGCTCAAGTAGGATGGAGATGGTCGACTTTTGAGCTAGTGTTTTCACCTTACTTTCGAGGTAGGTGTCATGTTTGATTACATGTAGGTGTCATGTTCAATCTAAGAAAAGTAGTTTTTTTCACTGATTTAAAAACACAGAAATAACCTCTGAGACATAGTTCGCTTTGTTTTCATCAATCAAAAGATGTAGCATTCATGTATTAAACTTACAAATGTGTCCAAATCTCTTTAAATGGCACTAGAATATCTATTGTGTTTTGATTATCAGCCTGTTTTATTATAATATTGAAGCTCCGTTTACACAAATGTATGAACAATGTTAGGATTCCATTCAAAGAATGATCCACGTGCTCCTGGTTAAAATAATACCAGTGAATTATTTCAGGATTGTACACAACAATTCTAGAAGAAGGGAGCCCGCATTCAAATAAATGTCTTGTTGTATGTGCTTTTATTTTTGTTCCAACATTGTGTGATTCTCAAGAATAGTAACACGACACGTCAATGAAATATCTCTATTATAATTTTTTTCTCGGTTTAAAAATTATGAGTTTAACAAGGGTTTTTTAGGAAAGTCGAAAATAATTTTTGCAAAGAAAAATGCTTAAGTGTTTAAGAAATTTCAATATTTGCTACAACGTATCCTTTCACATTTCCGTATTTATCCAATGGATTAATGGTAATTAGTTCGCATGGAATCTTTTTTATCACTAATGCAGCACAAATGAAATTTATTTCTATGATTTTTGATTTCTAAGATTACTTTCTCAACTGCACTTATTTATCAGCAGTCATTCACGAAAAAAATATACATGATATCTCATGCCGTATTACTTTTCTAATATATGAAAGAACTATTTCCACCTAATTTAGTTCAATAACATTCCACATTCTATTCTATTTAGAATTTTATTTAGAAGTAGCGTGATATATACAAAATAATAAAGTAAAATAATGGAAACATATTTTATAGAAATTGTTCTGTCGTAAAAAGATTACTTAATAAATAAAACTATCAAAAGAATTTTTGACTTGGTGGTTAATAAAAATTGTAAATAACTACAAAAGTATTACCCGAACAAGACTATGACCAAATCTATAAGCAGCTGCAGCAAAGACATTAAACAGACTGGGATCAATAGTATCATCATAGCCGCTGTAATCTCTTGTTTCATCCACTTTTAAGTTGAAATAGTCCATAGCTTCATCTCCTGAAAGTATATGATTAAAATAATTTTGGAATTTTTAAACTCCAAAATTATCAAAAATTATGATACAATAGCATACTATTGAATCACTAAGTTTAGAATTTACTTTACTTAGATATTTAATAGTATTTGATGAATTGCTTGTACTTATGTTATCAGTTTTATAAATATTTCCCTTTGGTTTGATTTGTTAGTCCCACAAAGGTAATTTTTTTACACGAGGAGTAGGTAATTTATTTTTTGGTACTGATCTAGTTGTGTACTAAGACAAATAATTAGAAAGGCACATAGAGTTTAAAGTGGATTCCAAATCAATGCAAACATCAAAATCCGAGGTGGAAAATTTTCCATTTGAGAAAGATGTTGCTCTTTAATAGATAATTTGTTATTTGAGACTAGTTTTAAATAAAAAAAATGAACAATTTTTATAATAAGGAACAGTCTTTATGATAAGGAATATGCAACATCAAAAAGCAGCTTTCGAAAGTTTTTAAAATTTTCTATGTAGGTTCGTAATAGCGATATAGATTACTGATTAAAGTTTCGCATCAAAAAGATATCTTATTTTAGGAAACTTCTGAAAGTAAATTATATCATTATTCTCCAATTTATTATGAAAATAAAGGGCTAAATAAGAGTTACAATACATTTTTATTAAAATCCTGATACATGATTTCTCATTACAAGCGAGACAAAAAGAGCTTTAAGACGGCCAAACATGTAAAATCTCAAGTTTAGTACCACAACCCATTTGTGACACTAAATTGATTTTTAAAATTCTTAATACTTCACCTTAATGAATCTAAATGTTGAATAAGTCAACATCTTGAAATATTTTGGATACTATAAATTTTTAACTTTTAGAAGAGATTCCTGTTACACATTTTGACGAGTGAGGTATTCTAACACCACATAATGGACAGATTAACAGCAGAATGTGGTAAGGCGTTTTTTTAATAATTACCTCGAATTATTGCATTGAGGAAAAACTTTTCATAGATAGTGAGCTGCTTATACTTGTCATAAGCGTAATAAACCGAATCTATCGCAATTCAGAATTCTGTGCAACAAATTGAGGTTCTTATATCACTCGAATCAAATTACGTTTGCCACAGATTTTGTATTAATCAAAAATTTAAGAGATTTCATTAGACGATTAGTTAGACATCCTAAATTTTACATGATTTAATGATCCATTTTTGTTAACTTTGTTCAGAAAAGGCAAAAAACTTCAACAGATACAGTATGCTATCATATTATGGCGTATTACATCATCTATCTGCTTTCGAGTCAGTATAGCAAAGCAGTAGAGATACCAATTTCTAATTATTCACTTTTCAGTAATAAGAGCTATTTTTTGAGAAAATATTTGAATTAATTGTTTATACTATATATTACAAACATTTATGTACAATTTCATTTAACGAGGATGACTCATATATGTATACTTTGCCTTGAATTTTAAGCAACAAACAAAATACTTCAGTGCTACATGTGACATTGTTGATTTTTTCTTTTGTTTTATAATTTTTATAAGGGTATTATTTTACTTATTTTTAAGTATGAGTTAAAATACACACTATGTTCAATTTACCCTCCATAAATTTCTCTGCCATGGCATTAATTACATTTGATGCATGATGAATTCAAAACTATTCAACAAAATATCATCATTCACTATAAGCTTATAAGAACCACAATCTTGTAAAATCTTTATAGAGCCAATCTTTAAAAAGAGAGGTTCTGATAAACCACTCTTAAAATTAATGATTCGTTTAGTTAATTTTTATACAATGTTACTAACATGAAAATAATCCATGTTTTATTATAGGATGCAAACTGCACTTAAGCAGTTTTTAAATTAAATAGAGTAAAAATATTTTATTTCCATATAAATTGAGGGTAATTCAGAAGTACACGGAAATTAAACGCGAAAAAAATGCCACCTGAAGATATATCACACACATGTTCAAACATTACATGCAAATTACAAGGAAGCACCTGACGACGCGAAGTGCGTGCCACAATGACGAGAACGTAAGAGAGATTATATGAATACCTGTGGCAAAAAAGAAATGTATTGATAATCGATCCGTATGGTGCTCAGTGACACGACGGTACAAAGTATGACACAGAGAATGCATGTAGATGATGTTTTACGCGGTAAAATTATCGGCCATTGGATTGCTAGCTTACGTAGAAGGCAGTAGCAGATGAATTCAGAATCGCACAAAGTGTCATATTTAAGCTGTGGTAACTACTCCAAGATGATAAAAATGTCAGTAGACATTGCAAATTAGGATCGAGTGTCAACACCGAATGAAGACTGGCATTTAGCAATAACAGCCAAAAGAAACAGATGGAGCAGAGAAACGGATTTTTCACGTCAGCCACTGGTAAGACCATTTCAAAGCATAAAATATACAGACGTTTGGGACAGTATACTCTCAGACCTGTAGATGTGTTCCACTCACGGTAACTCACTGTCACCAGCGTTCTTTTACAGACAGCGGTTAGCCTAAGTAGAAAACATGGAATGTAAACACTGTTGCAGTAGACTTGTGTTATGTATTTCGACGACTCGAAGTTTAGCTTGCAGTCCGATTCACGTTGGACGTTAATATGGAAAACGCCAGATACCCATTACTACAAAGACAACATCATTAAATGTCAACGTTACAAAGTGGTGCAAGAGTGATTGTTTGGGTGGACATTATACTGGGCGCTAGAGCAGATCTGTAAGTTCAAATCGGAACCATAATAGGCCAAATTTGTCGAGACATCCTTCCAGAGCAACTTGTCCATATGTTTGAGGGTGCCGTGTGCGATGAATTTGTGACCATGGATAACAACACCCATCCCCACCATTTGAATATCATCAACAACTACTTTATATCGAAGGATATTACCATTGGAATGGCCAGGATTCTCACTGGATTTGAATCCGATAGATCACAGTTCATCAACCATATCTTACATTTGTACCGAACCTTCGGAGAGAATTGCTTACTGAGTAGTTTCCTGGCCCAAGTGCAGCTCGATAAAGCTATTTTCAGCATGACTCATTGTTGTAAGGGCTGTATTTCCTCGTATGGGGGACAAACGATGCATTAACAATCATACCAACAACGTACTGTTCAGTTGTTGTATGGGCGATATGTGATGTAAGTGTTCCAGGGAGCTACAGCGATGGTGTGTATGCCTGGTACATAATATATACACCATCTCTTTTGTTCTTTCTCATTTGTTTAATACACGGGCTTTATGAGAAAATCTCATTTGTTTTACTTCTGCATCTTCATTTGCTATTTCCGGCATTATCTTTAATTTATGAACATGTGTATAGTTGTAGAATAGTTTTTACAAATTAGGTGAACATTTTATCAAAGTATAAATAAAAAATGATTAAAAATATTATCGTATATCTATATTAGTATCTTGTATAGTTATTGATCTAGAATAGAAGATTGTACATCTGCATTTTCTGTCAAATAGTCAAGGTTTAAATCTTTGGAAGATCATCAGTGTTGACAGTATCCCACTTATTCCTTAGGATGTTTAACAGTTTTTAAATGTCTCTTGCATTTTTATAAGATTATCTAACGGTTGAATTAACTTAAATGGCATAACATAAAAAAATATGATACAAATGCATTGTCCTAAATATGGCCCAATTAAAAAAAACGAACCATATTCAAAAGTAAATTGTATTTAAGAATAAACAAAGAAATGTACCTAATAATTGAGGCAAGAATTCTTTGAAAGCAATGTTCTGTATCTCAGCTATTACGATTCGCCTAGCCTCTTGATATAGTGTTTCATCAATCCAATGTGGATTGATTTTATGAAGCTCTATTGCAACTCTGTTATGTTCTCGGTACCATATAGTGTGCATAGCAGCTAGGTCAGCTACCATATTTAATCTAGAATCTCCTAAAAAGAATAATTAATGTTTTAGAATTGAGAAAATGAATTAAAAAAGACAAAAACCTAATTAAAAATGTACCTGCTTCAAAGCATTTTAATGGCTCAGCTGGAGTGCCACATTTGTAACTATTTCCTTCAACATACATCATGAAGGAAGAGTTGTTAATCATTTGAGTTTTTAAAAGACCTGAAATGAAAAACGATAAAAATAAATAGTTCATTTAATATAGTTAAAAAGGGAAAAAGAGATTCCTTACTTGAAATGGAAGCGTAGTTAGAGGTAAAGATTTTGAATTCAGTTAAACATTTAAGGCATAAGTAATTTTCCATATTGCATGTATATTGCAGTATAAACCATTATAATGTACATATAAATATAAGTCAATATGTAAAAATTATTGATTTTAACAATATAATTTTAAAGAAAGAAGAGTTGCATTTCCACATTAAACTGTGAACATGTAAATGCCATATATACTTTTTGTATTTTTTATAAGGTACACATAATTCATTAATCATTTTATAATTCAATAAAATATTTTAAAACTAAATCTTATATCCAGAATGAACATTCATTGGGTTAAATCTATAAAGAATTAATGTCTTAGACTTTTAGTGTATACGACTTCACAATTATATCAATGGATGAGATTGTGGCAGGAATCATAGACCTAGTGAACAAAACATTGAACCTGATGTGCCAACACATTCCGACGAGCAATTTTTTTGGTGAAATATATGTATTGATAGTGGGTTGCATTCCCCTGTTGTAAAGCACGTAATTCGAAAACTCTCCAGTACTTAATCCTAGAAATATGCAAAAGTATAAAATCTATGTTCTGTTGTGCAGCAATGGTTTCAATCAAATCCGAGGTCTTTCACTTTAAAGAGAACTATTTTACTATTCGGTCATGAAGATCTTAAACATATAGGTTTCTATATATTTCTTGATGACTATAAAATGTTTCTCGCTCGTTTCCCAAAATTCTTCTGTTGTTTCCTTCTCATGGAAGACAAGTAACAACATTACGATTAGCGTAATGACGTTATTATTATAATGTAAGCGTAAAGCCCCTATTACATGAGAGTTGATAATATTTTAGTTTGAGGAACTCCCGTAGACTTAATATTACGTGACATCACAGCTCAAATTTCAGCAATTCGTTCTATTTGTCCAATTACAGATTTTTTTAACAACTGTGCAGTTGAAATTTGTACATTATTTTGTTTTCGATAAGATTCATGCCAAATGACAGCTATTGGTATTATAAGTTGCCGAAAATCAGCATTTTTTTTTTTTTTTTGTGCATGTAGCAGCAACTTGGGCAATTTATATCGCCAATGATTTTAAGAACTGATCAAGTTTAGCCTTCTTTTCGCCAAGCTGAAATGGAACAAGAAATGGTTATTTATCTTCATTTTTGCTGTCATTATTCAGTGTTAACGAACAATCTTGAAATTGTCAATTTTTAAACAGCAAATTTAGATTTAGAAAGGGCATATTAATTTCAATATAAAATAATTTAACTGCTTAAAAATTTGATTATATTTTAACGAATATTTTATAATTCAAACTATTTTGTTTAAATAATTTGAAAGCATTTCCAAAATTTATGCAGATATTCTTAATAGGATGTATTTTTATGTAATGAAAATGTCATGCAAAATTTAAAACTCTATAACAAATATAATGAAGTATCAAAATTTAGTATTATTAAAATATCGTATATTTGTTACTTCATATTATTTTTAATTAACTTAATTGAAATTTTATACAATTTGAAACCTAAAAATTTAAATTTGAAATTGTAAAGAATATCATTTTTATAAAAGATGTACTAATTTTTGCATTTTGTTGACAATTTTAGTTTTGATAGATACTTTCAAGCAGAATTACTTTTTAAAACAATGTTAATATTTAATAGGTAAATTCATTAAGTTAATCGTATCCAGTTAGACGATGAAATAATGCCATGGCATTATTTCATCGCCTGTCTACTTTTACTTCCTTTACCTTAATTTTATACATCTTCTGTATAATTCTAAAGGAAGTAGAAAATGTAAAATAATTGGCAAAGTCAATTATAAAATGTTAACTCAAAGATATGTTCACATTTCCAAAAAATTATAATAAGGATGATAATATATTTAGTAAATAAATACAGTAATATATTGAAGAACTTGTTTCATTTTCTTAATAAATTGCGAAGGTTACAAAAAAAGGAAATTTTTCAATACATTGCTATATTTCGACAAAATATTTTTAAGAAACTGACACAAGAAAAATATCAAAATTTAAGAGTGAAATCAATTGAAACAAAGCAAAGAAAATTCATTTTAGATATTCCTATGAATTAATTAGCATTTTAAAACTTGGCTATAAACAAAATTCCCAAATAAGAATTTATTATAAAATCTGGAATCTACTAATTAAAATATGGCAACCTTAAAAATTGTATCCGGAAAAGCGATCTGTTATTAAATCTAGTAAAACAATTATTTTCTTACCGCAAACCTGAAAGAAATCTCAAACATTCATTGGATGAATAGAATGAATTGCTGAAATTTGAGGTGTGACGTCACGTAATATTAAGTTTAGGGAGTTGCTCAAACGGAATTATCGTCAACTCTAATGTAATAGGGGCTTAACGACTATAATTAGGAATAGTGAGCACTTGCAAACAAATCTCGAAACTTTCTAGGCTTTTATCTGCTGCTGCGTGAACATGGAAAAAAATTTTTTTGTTTTGCGCGCATCCGATGATAAATTTCATCTGGAAGCACGAATACTTGCACTAAACATCATTAGGTAACTGGAATGTTTTTTTCTTTTTAATGACCACTGTCTTTTAAGATTCAATTATGAGAAGTGAGCTAAAGTGTAATCAACTGCAATTGTTGCCAAAGTTGTAATTTAGTGAGATTTTAAACGTTTTAATTAAAGTTCACTGTTCACCTTTAAGAAATTATGTAATTTAATGAGTAAGAGTTATGATGTACGAGTTACTTTTGAATAAAAAATGGTAAAATGTGTAAATAGAAAACCAGTCATAAATGTGTAGTTCATTAAAATCACAATCTAGATACAAAATTTTGAACTATTTTTTTTCCTCATTAACTCAAATAAATTCCTGTCTCTTCATTATGCTGAACATAAGATATTATTATTTTCTGATCTATAATTTCGTCTTTTGAAAATTTTAAATAGGGTCGCTTACGCTTACTTATGGTAGTTTTGTATCACATTTGTTACAGCAGATATGATTGGAAAATGTTTGATCTTACAAAATCATTTGAATGCTGCTACTTTTATAACTTTTCTTAAATAAATTTTAAGAAAAGACCAAAACTAAATTGAATTCCAATATCATATATTTAGTGTTTACCTCCATTTTAATATTAACTGCTATATCCTAATTAATTGTAATAACACAATCGCAGTTTTAAACTGCGAATATGTTTAGTTTTTATATCAGTTTTCTAAAATATTAGCACATGCTAAGAGAAGCTAAGCTATCAAAGGTATAGTTTATGAAAGATTCTTTTTAAACTTAAACATTCACGTAAAAAATTTACTTAGACAAATTTCGTAATTGTAATTACAAGTAAAAACAACTCTTTTTTCCCTAATAGATTTAGTTTAATTCTAGCAACAAAAATTATAGTTAAATTTCTCTCGAATTAATTGCATTGATATAAGAGCAAAATAATAAAAACTATTTGCAATGTCAAATCTATATGTGGCCAATTCTGAATTTAATTTTGACTTAAAAGTGAATCACATTCTTAAAATAATTATATGTGTTATCGTTAAAGAGGAAATAATGAAATTAAGTTTCACTAATGTGTGTGTTACGAATTAATTTATTATTGTTTAAATAAACGATTCATACTTTTATGGATCATATATTTTTCATAGTTGCAATGTAAAAGAAAATTGGATATTATCGGTTTTATTTTAATACAGTAGTTTTAGACTTGAATTAAGAAAATATGAGTTCATAAAATTCCTTTATGTTTATCTTCCTATATATATATATATATATATATATATATATATATATATATATATATATATATATATATATATGTTACAAATTTGTAAATAATGATTATATTTGTCGTAAAATATCTCAGACAGATCAGAAATTCTCACATTTTGGGCAAAAATTGCGGTATTTAGACGCGTTGTAGTTTAAAAGCGGATTTCCTAAAGATTTGGCGACTTGGCGACAGTTGGCGAGATTCTTGGCGACTTGGCGACGGTTGGCGAGATTCTTGGCGACTTGGCGACGGTTGGCGAGATTCTTGGCGACTTGGCGAGAAATCGATACTTCTGGAAACATCCATCACCTAAGCTCTAGGACCAATATTTTCCGAGATAGCCTAGAAGCTTCCAGAGCCTTGGCGAAATTGGTAGATTTCTCCGCCAAGTCAGGTATAAATACCGCAGCCCGACATGGAAGAGTAGTAGAGTTTTTGTGAAGACAGTCAGTGAGTGAAGACGATTAGTTGTGACTGCTAGTTGTTCTCTGTCTGAGGTATTTGAGACCTGTGATTGGAAGCTATTTCCTATTGTATCTGACGAATTGTAGCTGTATAATTGTGATTGTTACAGCGGGAATTTCGTTTATCTAGTGAAGTTTTTACGAATAAAAGTCTTGTGTTCATTAAGTGGTCGCTTTATTCAACTCTCAATCAACACGAACCCGTGGAGCTCGGTACAACTGGTGTCAGAATCGGGGTTGAAGAGTTGATGCAGCGTGTCACAAGAAAAATGGATATGGATTTAATGAAAAGTCTATATATATATATATATATATATATATATATATATATATATATATATATATATATATATGATTGCTATACATGAAAAGAAAAGCAACGTGAATATTCAATGAAGAAAATAACTTCAGTAATTAAATAGGAAAATAATGTAAACTAAATAGTCTACTAAAAATATTATAGAATTTTTTCAACAAATATGTATATATGTAAATTCTTTTTCTTTTACCTCTAGAAAACTCCCTCAGTTTTTTCGATTTTTCTATTGTTGACCCATATATGACAGAACCATCTAGAAAAGCTGTGGCCATATTAAGTTGCTCTCTTCTTCCTGCGATATTAATGTTTAGATTTAAACTGATGAAAAATGTGATATCTAAGTTTTGTGCAAATTTCTATTTGTCAACAGAAAACATTTGCAAATTATAGATGAAATCAAATACTTACTATATCAAAAGATAAAGGAATATTATATAATATGAAGCAAACATTTAATACACATAATATATAATGCACGCAAAATATTTAAGTACATTTATTATATGTATGAAATTGTATGTGGAACATATTTTTTCATATATAATATTTCATATAAAAAAGTTTCCTAGGATAGAACAAACTTAGAATTAAATTACTCTCTTTCATAGATGGAATAATGATAATGAGTTATATTTAATGTTAGAAAAATGTTAGAACAGCGTTTCACATAAAGAATCAGTAATTCCTCTTAAGAAAAGCATTAAAATAGCTCAATTATATTTTAGCGGTAAAAATCTGTATATTCTTAAGAAATTACTTTAAAAACATACAGGTATAATTATTATGACTCTCGACAGATAATTCAACATGTAGAATCTATTTTTGTTCAATAAAACAATTTTTATGCATGAAAATTAAAATCTAAATCAATTATTGAGCTAAGGATTATAGATTACATTGATTAATAAATAGTACGTTTTTCTCATTTTGAATACTTTACATTATTTTGATATAACAGAAAAACATGCTGTTTTTAAATATAAATCTCAAAAATATAGTATGAATGAGAGACCAAATATTACAGCATTTAACAGTAAATGACATTTTAAACTTTAATGGTTGATTCATCATAGATTACGTGTGTTTAAGACATGCGAATGGAAACAAATGTCACTTTCGTTTTGCTTCCGAAAATTTTTACTGGTAATTTTTTTTATCATAGATTAAATTTAATTTCATAATCAAAAGATCTAACTAAAAATTCAATGAACTTTTTATTTAACATGCACTTATTGAATCATTACAATAAAAGGGTGTAGAAAGGAAGAGACGCGGGAATAAATTATCTCCAGTATTGTAAACTTTGATTCCCTTATTGACAATTCTTTTTGGTTGCTCATTTTAGCAAGACATAATTCCATCGTTCTCGCAAGTCCTTACTACTACAACATTTATCTGTGAACAATGCATTTATTATGGATTCACTATCCCAGACTTCACGTTAAAAAGCGTGACAGGTTTAGACATGGGATTAAAACATTATCCTCATTGTTGTGATATTGGATATATTTATCGGCAATCCTGATCGGTTACTAATTTCAGCATTCGTACAAGATCATCGAAGTTGTCTCATTACAACATATGAGAGTAAGAGATAGTTTTAGTTTGGATTCATTAGCAAAACTTTATTAAAAGGATGTGAAAGAATAAAACAAGTAGGTAAAAAAGCCATCATAATTGTTGTGATCATTTCCCTTCAGTAGCTTTTCACATATCGGTAATTCTGATCAATCACTAATTTTAACAATGGTTCAGACTCCTCATACATCCCCGAAAAATTCTATTTACCAAACGAGACGTACTACACAGTTTTGGAATATTGTTTCAAGTCCAAAGGAATTTGTTAGAACTTACCAATACATGCACCTTGCACAGGAATTGATCTAGCCAAGTTTAAACATCTGACATTTTTAGGTCCGTAAAATGGATCATCTGGTGAAATCTCAATTTGAAGGCACTCCTTTGGTCTCCACTCGGGATGTTCATCAAAACGTTCGTCACAACAAGTATTCAAGTCTATAAATAAAATATTGACAGAGTTGAGAAATCATCAGCCATTTTTAAAATTTTAACAAAAAATTGAGTTGCAAATCAATAAAACACAAGTTTTGTACTAAGTAATTTATTAGATTTCTCTTCCCATTTGTTTAAATTTACATCCTGATGAAAAAATTGTTGTTTCAATATATTTCAATTTTCTGCTATATACTGGCTTCATAAATATTAAAAAATTTTAATTTTAAGTAATATTTTAAAGCTATTAATATCCCCAAAAGAATTAATATAATAAATATTTATTTAAAAGTTTTCGCAACAAAGTATATTTTTTTATGCCTGAAAGCATTTATTTATGAATTCTGATTGAAACTGTATGTATCTTGATTAGTTAATGGTTCAATAGCAAAAGTTTTTAACGATACACTTGAAAGCTCCCAGTTTCCTTTGAGAAACTCAGTTTAAATTTGTAATCTACATTAGAGCGTCATAAGGCTGCATGATTGAACAAAAAGGATAAATATAAATTCTATATAAATATACTATAATATATGTAAATAAAATAATGAAAAATTTATAAATATTATTAATTAAAATTGCATCAGTTGTCTAAAAACTTTCCTGCTGTTATTCTTAATGAAAACAGCAACCTTGTAATCTCGGAAAAATGCATTTTGTTGAACAGAATTACCTCTTTCTATTTCAATTACATGTATCCGAATCCCGAATTGGTTAAAATCCTTATCTTTAGAATCAAACAATTGTCCTATGGCTTACACGACATTATTTCGATTTGAAGCTGTTGCTTCAAAAGCAATCATACTTTGTCAGAAACAGACGATAATTGAATTTACAATTATATTTTTTTCATAATGAAGAGTATAAGGGGAGACTTTGTTCTCAAATATGGTGATAATATTTTTGTTTTCTCCATGTGAGTTATAATGATCTTGGCTTGAAGAAGGATCAGTTTTTTTTAAGTAGTGCAAGCTATTTCTAACGCAAAGCAAGAAAACCCTTTGCCATTATGCAGAATACACTTCTATTGTGATGGTTTTGCAAATCTATCAATTTAGTCAGTTGAAGACAGCTTAGTACCAGTTGAAGGGATCATGAAGTCTAGAAAATACATTTTTATAAGAGAAAGAAAAAATGTTCTATGATGCAAACGTTCGTTGGTGGTGTTGGTAAAAAGATCTGGCCCAATGGTAATTCTGCTCCTGCTAATTCTGCCGATGTAAATCTCATAGACTTGATGCTCCCCCGTGTCTGAAATACGTGTTTTCTTTGTGTCCCGTGTTTTGAAACGAAAAATCGCGTAATTACTGCTACTGGGTGCTTGAATTTTATACCATCAGACGTGGTTTGGAATTTCACAACTATTCTGGAAACTTTGTATAATTTAGATAGAAACTCCGTAAGTTATGAACGAAAAGCATATATAACTAATGGTTTTATACATGATTGCTAAAGACTCTTCCTAGCTTAAATCAAATGTACATTCTTACCCACTCCATATTGGAAGCCAAAACATTAATAGTGGATCCCGGATAACCTTTATTAGCTGAGCTCCAAATTGATCATTTGAATAATTCTCTCATCAACAAATGGATAAAACTCTGATGTTTTCTGCACCACCTAGTTCAACCAAATCTAATAATTTAAAATAACTTTCCGAAGTAGCCAAACTTCTTACTTTGAAAATTTTAGTTTGATGTTTTTTCTAAGATGGATATAATTATATAATTAACATCATGATCGGTTAAATTTATATATATATATATATATATATATATATATATATATAATATATATATATATATATATATATATATATATATATATATATATATATATATATATATATATATATATTGTATAGATGGGATAATTTTATCTCAAGTTGCTAAATTTTTTCTAAAAGTGAAGAAAAAATTTGCCCCCGATTTTCCACTATACTTATTTTTTCCTACTTAATTATCACTAATGTGCTCTTAACCGTCTACAACAACATATTTTCCAAAACCAAGAAAAAATAATCTCTATACTGCTGCTGTTGTAATAAGCCTGGAAATACAACAAGCATTCCATTCAATTTGGTATTCGGAACTTATAAGAGTATTGTATCATACACGATCTTCATCAAAGATTTTAAAAACAATATATAACTTTTTAGAAAATAAAAAACTTATCTCATTTTATAGCAGAGGATGTATACAATCAACTCAGACAAGAGGTTGTCCTCAGGGATCAATAGGCGGCCTATTTTATGGAACTTATTCTAAAATATTGAAACTTCAATAGGAATCCAACCCAACTGTAACAGCCTTCGCAGACGACACCCTGATAGTAAAAGATGGCGAAACAAAACAAGAATTAAAAAACAACAATAACAAATGACTACAGGTTTTCCATGAACAAGGTAATTCCCTATAGCTTACTTTAGCACTTGTTATGTCAGCTATACTCATCCTAGGAAAAAGATAAAAAGAGACTCAAATCTAATCCTATCAACAGGAAAAGCTTAAGACATACAAGTACTGTTATACCTCGGCATACAAATAGATAAAAAATAACTATCATTCCTTCGGCATATCAGATACTTAAAAACAAAAATTTATCCCATAGCAAATAATTTGAAAATAATGGTTGGGCACAATAGAGGAATCAAAAGTTAAATTTTAAAGATTATATACCCAACAATCCTCGAGAAAATAATCACACATGGATACTCATTGTGGGACGACCCAATGACATAAAGAAAAATTAAAGCACTTAATAATCTACAGAGACCATTTTTACTACTAATCACAAGATGCTAAAACACCCCATCTAATAATGGCATATCTGTTTTAGCTGGAATACTTCCATTACCAATAATCCTGGAAGTAACAGCAAAGCCTCAATGTTATTGCTGAAAAAAGGCATCGACTTGAATAATAAAACTTTTTAATCTCTTTCAATAAGAAAACTCAAATTCAAAAGATCAAATTCCTCCTATGATTAAACATAGTAAGTTTCCTATTTATAATGCACCAACTCTTTTAAGTAATAACAGTCAAGGGAATCAAGAAAATACACATTAAATTATTACACAGATGGATCAAGTTATGAAAAGGGCATTAGAGCAGCTTTTATACACTTGAAACGAAATAGAAAAAATAGCAAAAAGTCAATACAAACTCCATGAAAATTCGGTATTCTAAGCTGAGGGGATCGCCTTCTTCAAAGCCGTCAAATATTATCAAAAACATAACCCATACATAACAGATAACATCTGGTCGGATTCGCAAGCAACACTCCTAGCTATAGCTAGTACAAACCATTACAGGACAGCTTATTATTGATATTAAAGAATAATTCAAAAAGACCCTGAACCTTTCCCTCTCAAATGGCTAAGTTGCTACAGTGGCATAACAGGTAATCAATTAGTTGATAAACATGCGAAAATTGAAATAACACCAATAAACATACCATATTCAATATCCTACCATAAAAGACAAATCAGAAATTTCATCTAAATTAGCTGGCAATTACTATGGTAAAATGCAATGCAAGGCAGACAGCTATTTTCATTAATGTCTTCAGTATCATCCACATAATTATTTTCTAATTGTTACATCAATTTATTTATCACTGAACATGGCGCTTTTCCAAAATATGTACATAAAATTGGCAAAATATTTATCGACTTTGTATATGTAACTTACCTGGAACACCTAATCATTATTTATTCCACTGCTCTCATACATATCAATTTCGTTTGAAAAATCCAGATAATAATGAAGATATTTCATACATTCGTTTCTGTCTTAAAGAACCACACTGAAGAAGAAAAATAAGAGATTCAACATCCTACCTCTACAGTAAAGTACAAGAACTGTGTCTAAAAATTGTTTCTCCTTCTTCAGTATCAGATTACTGAACAGATGCAAGTGATTAATCATTTATAACGGATAAACAACCAGACTGTTAATAATAGACTGTAAATATTTTCTTTTATTATAAAATTTTATCCTACATATTATTCTTTTTGTATGAAATGCTCTATACTCTTACTATGAATGCTTCTATTTCTAAAACATGAATTTACTTTTATTATGTAAATATCTAAAAAAATTAAAAATATTATATAAACTTGCAAAATTACTGCAAATGAAGTGTGACGTGATCCTATTCTGCACTGCGAGTCACTGCAATCTCTGCATATATCTTTCAAAAACTAATAAATTGGGGTTGTGATGGGAGACCTGTTGGACCAATTGGAGCAGTTCACGTCTCTCTCACACCATCCTGGATCTTGTAAATCCCATCGAAATTTGTGGAGAATTGTAAGGAAACGTGTGAGTAAAATGGACGGCTCAACAATGAAAACAATGATTAAGAATGTTATAAAAGTTATGCTTCTAGATAACGACATCAAACATTCATGTAATAATATAATAGAATCCATGCCAAACCGTGTACAGGATCTCATACAAGCAAGAGGAAAACATATTTCTTATTAGATTAATATACCAAACATTAAAGATAACTTATACCAATTAAACAACATACGTCGAAATTTCTGTGCTTGTCTCAATTAATTCGCACACTAGTGTAGTTATTTAAAATTCACTTGAAATTGTAGATCCTGATTAATATAGCTTTGTGTATATAAAGTGACAGTGTAGAATGACAAATTAACAAATCCAGTATTTTAAATCTTGTTAATCAAACACGTTTCATATTTATCACTTTCAATCTTTTCCTCTAACAGGTCTCGCCGTCTAAGGGATTCGCGAAGCTATTTTACTCAGTACGCTCATTCACATTAAATTGCAAAGGTTTCAGCAGAGTTTCATTTCTTGAAGCTTAAGATGTTCTTTGATAATAACATCACTTCTGGCTTATGCTGAACTGCTCATGGCATGAAGACATGCTTTAGAACTGATAGGAAATCTGACATCTGTCATCGTTCACGCAGAATTAATAACTTCTGCAATTTAAATTACATTATTGTTTTAGAAGCATGGATATCACGGATAATTATTATTATGATTAAGACAAACAAGACACTAATTTATGATTACCCAAGTTATTTAAGTAAATTTCTTCGAATCTTTTAATATTTAGAAGTCATAGTTAGAATTTTATGCGTCTTATGGAAAACTAATTTTCGAGAAAGATTTACTTTTCAAAGAAAACGTAAATCAAAGTAGAAAAGAAGATTATTAATAAATAAAATGAGAAACACATTCGTACATGTATTTTCTTTTCATCCATCGTAGTATTTTTGAAGAGTGTCGAAGTGTTTACGTGATAACAAAAGTTAAATGGCTGTTGTAACTTATGAAATAAATTTTCTGCGAAAGTGAATATTCTTAGAATATAATTCATAATTAAACTAATCCATTTTTAAACTTTGTATAACCAAGCAATGCATGCCATATGTGATTATGAGTTTAAAGGTGAAATAAAAAGTTTGATAAACATATAAAAGAAATTATAGCACTTGAGAAATGTCTTAAGTCTATTGATAATTTGTTTAAATATTTATCGAAATCCGATTATAATTTTTATTATAAATTTTCTGATGTTCGAATTTATATCATTACGAAATGCTCATCAGTATTCTTTTAATGTATAGAAAACTAAGCTCATTTTCTCAGAAAACATTTCTTTTACTAAACGTTTGTTTTTGATGATCAATTTTTCAAATAGAAAGTGTATTTCTTACACGCTGAATTTTCATTCTCTATCTCTTTCCTACAAAAAATCTCTTAAACTCAAACTTCAAATTTCCTTTATCTTTTCAGATAAGAATAAGTGATATTAAAAGAAGAATCTATAAAATGGTTTTAAAATTCCAGCTTTCCCTATAAGAAATGGCAAAAATTAAATTGTTGCTTGTGTTCATTCATTTTAATGAACACGCGACTAAATGAAAAAGTCTATTTTTGATATGTCGATAACTTCATAACGGATGCTATTTGTTGATCTTTTGTATTTCTCAGACGGCAGTTGTCAACATTAGCGTAGAAATTTCTTTCGACTATAAATCTGGTTGTATCACTTAAGATTTTACTGTAGATGAATTTATTGGATGTGATTAAATATTCCATCTTTTCCTTCTGGTGATATTTAAGTGTTGCTGAACTGCCTAGTGATTGTTGTACATTAAAAAAGAATTTATCGTACGTAAAATAAATATCTCATACAGTTGTAAGAAAATTGTTAGAGATTTTAAACTACAAGAGACAAGGAATATCTATATTACTTGAAATATACTTTCATATTTTAACTGCAACCTTTTTATAATTATATGGGTATTTTATTTTTTAAAGAATACTTATTTTCCTTTTAGAAAATATAAAGAAGTTTAAAAAAGTGTGATTACTACTCATATTAGAATTAGTTTATTTTGCAATAAATAAATCACGCCGCTGTTACAAGTTATTTAAAAAGGTTCTTAAACTATATAAGAAATAATATTGATGCATACATTACTATAAGGACTTTTTATTTTAACTAATTAATTATAATTGCATGATTTGAATCTTTTTCTTCAGAGTATCTATTTTCATTTGATAATGTAACGCTTAAAGAATTATTTTTGCAAAAAGATTCCTATTTAATTTTTATATTTAAGGAAAAATATTTATGTAAAATGACTGAATTTATTGCAAGAAAATTTACCCATAACGTAGCAGCGAAATTGTTAAAACTTCAAAATATTACAATAATCACAAAAAAAATCAATAATTCCGTATACATTTTATTAAGGTACATTATTTCTTTCTAATTCATTTATATAATTTTCAATTTTAACATATATTTTCTATTATATAATTTCAGGTTTTTAGAATAAAAAATTACGTAAAGTAGAAACTACTATATTAGTTCTATTTTTTTTAGATTTAGGACCAATTTCCACTTATAAATTGATTTAAGACATTACTTATTTTTTTACAGAAATTTTCATTAAGTTTTAATATTTTATTTCAATATCTAAAGAATGATTTCAATAATAATTAATATAGATTTGCATATTTCACCACATTTATTTAAGTTGATTAAAAGGATGGTATAAAAATAGAAAATATAATAAATTTGTAATATATATACATATATATATATATATATATATATATATATATATATATATATATATATATATATATATATATATATATATATATATATGGCGACACGTGAATATTACAAACCATTTATTACACTTTTCATACTCTTCTAAAGTAAAAACATATGCTTTTATAAATTCAAAATTATTAGGGCATAAATATAAATGATTTGAACACATTAAAAAATGGTTTTTTTAGAAACAAGGTCTTAGAAAATTTAGAAGACCATATTTATTAAAAATAATTAAAATTTCTTTGAGTATAACGATTTTTTTTTGCCCTTATTTTCTTTACAATAGTTATTACCATTAAACTATTTTATAATTTGAGAGCTGAAAAAATTTCCATAACAATAACAGTGTTAGCAAATATGCGAGTCACACTATTAATATATTTTTTCTTTATTATTTCGTTACAATAAAAATTTTGCATTTTTTTTAGAAAATTGGAAATATATTTAGAAACATTTTAATATTCCAATCTAATTGGCTCTCTACAATTTCTGCAATAATTGCATTCTCTAAAAAAATTATGGTTAATATTTGAAGCTTTCAATGCCTTTCATGCGAATTTTTATTGTCATTCTATATGGACTTAGAATTTAAAGTATGTATATTCAAGGCTCAATTTATAGATAGGAATTTATGATCATGGACAATATATTACATAAAATGTGCTGATACTTAGCATGTGGAATGTTTTAAAAATTGGTAAATAAATAAAAGGTGGGAAAATTTTATAACAGTTTTGTATTATAGTTTAAATTAGAATTATTATATCATTTTTTTAAATTAGTTCTTTATATTTGGAAATTTTGAATCAAAATTAATGAGAGAAAATTAATTAATGATTACATATTTCAAAATCAGATAATATCGTTTAAAATAAATTATAATTCTTATAAAAAAGAATAGTAGTTTTCAAATGAACCCGTCTCTCATTTTTTTCTTATGCACATAGACTACAAAATGAGAATTTTATAGTCTGGCTCTTCATTTATATTGAAATTATATAAGATTTTCATAGTTTTTTAATCTAATGTTATGCTTGTTTTTATTTATTAATCATACGTTTTGCTGTAAAATTAAAGCGTTATATTGATTTAATTAAATAGGGAAAGAATTTTGAATTGTTTCAGGTGGGAGTACATATTCTTTCTAAATATTTTATGTGATAATAAATAGAAAAGAAAATTAACCTAAGATTTCACTTGATATATTTAAAGTTTTTGATAAATGTTAGTTTTAAAAAACTAACATTTTTAAAAATTTGTTATTAAAATAAAATCTAAATTCCTTGAAGGTTTCAGAGGGGAAATAATCACACAAATATAGTTAACAGTTATTTGTTTCATTAATATATGCATTTGTTTAGGCAAATCTGTTATTAAATATGTCAAAGCTATAGCAATCAGCATCAATATTTCTCTTTCGAGATTAAACTTCAATTAGTGACAGTTCAAATTTTGAGGCATTTTTCTCAGATGTTTTATTGCGCTTGTACCATTAATAGCTTTTTGGCGCTTAATTTTGTGATACAAAACACATTTAATTTTTCTCATCTTAGATTATCACAGTTTACAAAAAATTATGCAAATACTTGATTTTTAGCATTTCACTTAGTGATACAAAATGTTTTCAAGTTTGAATCCTTATTCAATATCACTGGTGGTATTACTGCTATAAAAATCACGTTACTTCAACCAAATAACTAACTTAAAATTAACTAGCATTATTAAGAGATGAATTATTCATTATATATATACATTAACAATAAAATAAAATACAATATAATAGCTATAAAAATAACCCTATTTATTCATAAAAAATCAGATAAATTTCATGTTTAAAAGGAAATTATATATAATTTTCTATTTAAATTTGGATGAGAATAAGTATGATATGTATATTTAAGTTCTTACCACTTTCTATTAAAGTTTCTGCCATATCATGATCTACAAATAAACCAAAGAAAACAAAAATCAAATTGGCATCAATGTCTCGTTTAAGTTTTTTGGAATATAGCTTCTGACTTAGAAATCTTGCATTTGGCAATGGTGTACCAGTTTTTGAAGTTCGAAGACTTGATACTCCTGTAAAAGATTATGCAGATCATATAAATAAATATATATTGCTCGAAACAATTAAAGGGTATTGTGATTGTTGATTGATATTACACCTTTGATAGACGTAGCTGGGTATATGAGATAAAAATGTCATTTGTTTGGCAGAAAAAATGCATTTTGTAGAGCATTTGGGCATTAAAGGAAAAAAAGCGCAAAATTTGTGCATATAAGAAAAATAAATAAAAAGCGAGCTTTCTTAAAAGAAAATCGTGTTTAGTAAAGGGTATGGTTTCAAAGGGTGGTCAGCAACATCGAACGAATTTGCGGCATCTAATTAATGAGGTTATTAATGAGGGGCTGGGGGTATTTTGCCCCACTCCTCCAGAAGATCTCTTTTCAGTTCTAGGAGAATGTGGAGGAAGTAGGCGTCCAGCAAACCATCTGCGTAGAATGTCCCAAACATGCTCTATTGGGTTCACTTTCGGGGAATATACTGGCTATTAAATTCGCATGATTCTTTCCTTCCAAATTAAATCATTCATCAAGTTAACATGATAGGGCATAAGCATCAAGCAATCTTCAATTTTTGGAGAGTAAGGGACTACAATAGATCTGATGATCTCATCCCTATTCTGGTGACCGTCTGAGTTCCATTTCGAATGATATGGAGATCGGCGCGCCCATCCATGGAGATACCAGCATAGACCATCGCTTACAAACTACCGAATCTGACATTTCTTACATAAACGGATGATTGTTTCTAGTGTCACGTTTCCTCCAGATGAAAATACGCATATTATCAGCATGAAGTGGAAAAATGGACTAGTAAGAGAAAAGAATATTTCACCAGTCATTTTGTCTCCAGTTCATACGCTCTGTTGCCTATTTCCGGTGGTAGATGCTTTGGTTAACATGAAAAGTGGAACTCCATGGGTTGGGAACGTGTCCACGTTAATATGGGACGTCCAAAGTCTTTCCACTGGTAAGGCATGGATGTAGAGAAAAGGGTGCCAGCTCAGGTGTGACCTCGTCACCTGACCGTAGTTCAAAATTACGAGGCTCTTGGTGATGGGCGAGTATTCCAACCCCTTACCCTAAAAGGACAGTCCGGGGCTCGCATGCACCGCTATGTATGTATGTTAACATGAAACCATTGGTTGGTGAGCATACAGCCCTACACCATGATGGCGATTTCGAACAGTTTGTATCGTAACCGTGGTACCAATGTATCGAAAGATGCTGTTGAAGAACAGTAGTATTCCTATTTTGGTCTTCATTGGGAGTTGTTGCAAGTCTATGATCTAGCTCTGATCTTTGGCTTGCGTTTTCAGTCTCAAAAAACGGTTCCAAATCTTGGAAATCACACTTTGTGAAACTCCAATGGCTTCTGCTACCTTGGATTATGTTTGCTTTCTTCTGACCAGCCAACAACTCTCCAAGTTCCTGACTTCGTTGAAACATTGTATTCATCAAAACAATGCGCATGCTAAATGTCACTAATCTTTTTCGCTTTGTCTTACATTAGGTTGAAAGTCAAATCTCGTTCTCTGCCACTAAGGAGTTGCCTTCAACGTCAAACTTAAAACTTGTATATTGGAAAGTTTGAAAATGAGGAAAATTTGCCTTTGTGACTATCTTCTTTCATTTTGGTATAAAATATTTTCTTTTACTGTTATTTTATAAAAAAAACTTACAATATCTTTTAATCATTTTGAGGAGTGTATAATAAATATTTCGTCAACTTAACATGGAAACTTACATTTGAACTCAAACAAAATATATTAATATTTTAATATAAGAAAAATTTTCAGATTTTGACGATTATTTGCAAAATTCTTGAACAGATTGCTATGAAATTCAGTTCGAACATAGGTTGTTTTAAAACAAAATGTAATAATAACAATTTAATAGCTGTAATAAATATGAAATACATGTAATAAACATCGACAAAGGAAAAATAAAAAAGTAGTCATAGAATTGAAGAAAAAACGTGGTAATTAGTGGTGTGGTTGTCTTTTAAGGATAGTTTCTCATGACATGACTTCATGCTGATACAAGACAATATATGAGTTATTTTGTTATATGAACTCTCCTTCTGCAGCTCTGTTTTCAGACTTAGATGTTTTTGAAAAAGAATTACTAACTAGAGCATCTCAGACATGTTGTATAGGTCTGTGGTTGAGAGAACTAGAGGAATCAATCCATCAGTCATATACCTTTACTTTTCAGAAAATTATTGGCTTATGTAATATCGTCTATTAAAATTAAACTAAGGTTAACTGAATTTTGGAAAGGGTTAACACAGTTTTCCGAGGTTTAATTTCTGTATTTCATATTCGTCACGGTACCTTTTCAAAGGCCACGACGAATGTCTGAGAATCCAGCCTGATGCCTGCTCCAATCATTAAGCTTTCGCCTCCATTACAAGTCATTTCTCAGATGTTATAAATCATGTTCCTTAATATTGTTAGAAAATTCTTGAAAATGTGTCCCCGTATGAAAGTACGTTGAGAATGAGTAGTTCAGAAATTGACATGGATTTATCAATTAAAAAACGATTGTTCATTAATATAAGCTCTAATCCTTATGATCTCTATCATAAAATATGGATTAATGGGGATAGTTTCCTCCAACAGATATACAAATCCCACGCTGTGAATTTATACTACAGGTAAGACAGTTTATGAATTTCTGTGAAAAATTCTTTTACGGGTTCAGTAAATCTATTTTCAATGCCAGGATAGGTTTCGATGGGTTTGCAAGCTCTATTCTTTTCAATACATCTCAGGCATGTTTTATAATGTTGAGATCGGTTCATTTCCATAATAATTCAGAGTAATGCATTTAATTCGTTGCCTTAAAATTTGTTTTTTTTTAATTTTTATGAGAGAATAGTAATTTTTACTGGCTTTCCAAAAACAGACAATGCGGAACTTACCATCACCATAATCTGGTGCAATCATTCTGACATAAGGAGTGCCACTTTTTCCCCACGTTGGATGAATCTGGTTATTACAAGTGCCATCAATTTTACGATATTTGTAAGTAGAAAAGCATTTCGCATTCCAAGTTGGTTTGCATTCTCTCGGCAAGAACGATAAATCAATACTGTAAAAAAATAAAATGGATCATAAGCAATGTGGGTTCGTGAGGAGAATAAACTTGTTGCGAAATAAAAATAATAAAACATTATTTTATAAGAAGATTATTAATATTAAATATCATATCTTAGCTCATGCCTTAAATGCAACAAATGAAAGTGATATATGTAATTTCTTTTTTACTCTATGAAATGTATTACAGCAACATGGTTGGTAGGAAAATGTGTAATATTTTAACACATCATGCAGTTCTTTTATTATACAATTTTATTTGTTTGATCATCGATAAACAAATTAAATCACTGTGTGATACATTTTGGGCATTTTCATCCATTTTTTCAATCTAAAACACGCACTGATACAAATAACAAAAATTAAATTTTGAAGAATGTATTAGTGAGATTTTTCTGATTATAACTTAGATAAAGGATGAATAACAGCGCTTTAGATTTCAGCTTAACAATTTTTAGGTTCAACATAATTTCAAATAGAAAGTTTATAGAAATGCTGAATCTATCTGAAACATATTCAGTGAGAATTATAAACATATTAGCAAAATGTGAAAGGACAAACAAAAACAAGTAAATACTCCATAAATTCTAATCGATATGTGGTTAAAATCTGTCGATTGTATTATATTTTTGTAACATTTTTACGCATTGATATGATTACTGTTCATAGTTTTTGTAAGAGCTTTCGTGAATAGAAAGCTCAATTCACGAATAAAAATGAATGAAATATGTAAACACTCAACAAGCTACAATAATGGATATATCTGCACAAAAAAAGCAAAACCATATCAATTATTATCTGATTATAGGAGTATTAATTCTGGGAATATTAACGTCAAAAATAATGATATTAGCACTAAGAAATTATGATCCTTAAAGTATTCAGTTTATTTGATATTATTCGTAAGTGTCTTAAAATACAGTATTGTCACCTGAGTAACATGAATAAAAAACGAGGAGGAAAAATATTTGGAATTATAATTTCATATGGTTGTTAGCTTAAAATTTGATAGTATTATATATGTGTATACCTTTTTATCAACTAAAAAAACTAACCACTTATACATTGTAACAAATAACGAATTGAATATTGCTTATAAGAATTTCATTTAGGGATTTATGTTCTGTAGATTATAACATTGTTGTAAAACATTTGAATATACATCACATATAGTCTTCAAGGAAAATTTTTCACAGACTGTGTGCATTCACATGTTCCAAGAAAGAAAACCCAGAAAATTCTCAAATACAATTCCCGACAGCTGTAAAAAAATAATTTTCATTGTTTCACAATGAATGAGGTTGAATCTATAAGCATACAGTATGTTAACGGCGCTATCACTGACGCTAAACTTGTTTTTTCACTTATAACAAATTATCACAGAGTAATTGTGTATTTTTACTATGTAATATAATGAAAAATAGATTCCCAACTTTCAATTTAATTTGCTTCTAACTTTTAATACTGAATTAAAATACTTCAATCTGGAGTAATTTAAAGAAAAAATCTAGTTTTTCTTTAAATCAATCTGGATTGAGGGATTTTTATTCTAACTAACAAAAGGTCAAATTAGCATCGTGTTTATTTCAGAGCAAGTGCAATAAATATGATTTTAAGTGATCAGTTCAGAACAGAATGTTACAAGCAACCCCTAGGTGACATGTTATTCAATAAAAACTTTTTAGGGTTTCAAAATGTACATTTATTATGAAATGTGAGAGGGCAAAACTTAGCTGCTATGTACTTTACATATACTGGTATCCAAAGTTTAATTTATATTTTTTACAAAAATATATTTTTACAAATTAAAATGTGTTTTTTAATGAATAGAAATATCCTAAACTATTATTTTAAAAACTGATATATTGTGCAGTTTAGTAAACGATTTCAATACATGCTTAAAGTATTCTAGTTTTTATTAAGTAAGAAAGTCATTTAAATAAACTAAAATAGAATTTAAAAGAAACGAGAATGGAAGCGTGGAAGTTTCCAGAAACTACCAAATTTGTGTATGGAATTCCTTTTTCGAAGATAACATTGTTAACAGCACAGAGTGTAGTTAAAATGACTACATTATTAAACTAAAAGTTAACAATCACAAGTCGATGCCATTTTTCGGCTACAAGTGTTACGTCTATAGACTATGGCAATTAATTCAGACATCGGTTACGACTGCTAGTAGAATTGGGCAACGTCTTCCCAGAGTCACAATACTATTGGAGGGTCGCTGTGGAGTTCTGAATACCTCGCGTAATAGAGATAAACACCAAATTTTTATCTCAAGACCTCTCTGCTGTTCTAAAACAATAATATCAAGACAAACCGTGAACAGATGACAAACTTAAAGGGCACTTTCCTCTTAAAGAAAATCCCTCTTGGACTGATCATGATTTGCACTGTGCTTTCTCGAACGAGGAGTCAAGATTTGCACTGTACACTGTGCTTTCTTGAACGAGTAGTCAAGGTTTGCACTGTTACACTGTGCTCTCTTCAACGAGGAGTCAAGATTCAGCTCAAAAAACTATTCTCAATGAGCTTTCATTTGGAGAAAACATGGGGGAAGCTATCAGTCTACAAACATGAGAAATTGATGGCTTTTACTGGTATCCTATATGGAAAGGGATGATCTCAGAAGAATTTCTCTGTCCGTATAAGGTTAGCACAATACTATGAAGATCGCGAACTTTACAGTGTAACTTTTTTAAGGAGATATAAGAGAATAATTTAGTTACATTGACGATAACACTCGACCACATTAAACTGTAATCAGCATCGATCAAAAGTATGGTCTACCATTATCTGGAAGAAAATGGTATTTACCTTCAGCAAATTCACGGAATCTCAATCATATAAAGAATTTGAGGGATGCTTTAGGAAGAGCTAGTGTACATCAACAAATTCCTCCCAGGATCCTCAAGTCGTTCTTTCGGAAGAAAGGCATAATTGCCTTTCTTCCGAAAGATTTATTGTTATATTATAAGATGTAATTATTATATTTATTAAGAATATGAGAGTCAATAGTAATGGTGACCAAAACTTTTATTAGTTGAGGCACTAAAATGTGCAATAAAAGCTAAAAAATTTGGCATATCATCTTGAAAATCCTAGTTTGGTCAATGTTGCTCTCATTTACATACTAGCCGGCGTTAAGCTCTTGGGTACACTTTTTGTTTCCGAGTATTGTTTTTTTTTTTCAGCATAACTATACCAAATTATCCTACCGAATTTTATGTTAAAATATCTAATTTTTTTTATGCTTGAATTCTTGATTGTAGATAACGGTGTATGATATGTAAATGTAACAATAATATAAGTCTCTCATCAAGTGACAAAGCTTCGGAATTAACTTTTTAAGCAAGATTAAGAAAACACTGCTGGTCTTCTTTGGAAATTTAGATATTTGAAAATCATTATAGTTTGAACCTCTTATAGCACATATTAAGAAAAAAATAAAAGAGGTTTGAAAATGTTTATTTAAATAAATTCCAAGAGAGACAAAAGGTGACGTTATTATAGCATAAATTATGACAGTATAATGAACATTCGTTTTTTAGAAACTCTAATTTACGAATACTCTCGATTTTACAGACTGTGTATGGACCATAATATGGTTCCATATATTCAGTGATAATGTTAATCCTATTTATGGACTAAGATTGGGAAAAGTCATTCCTTTTTGTGGACTCATAATTCTTTTGATGATTATCTTTTGTATTTATTTTTATTATCTGATTTATTGAAATCTTTTTGTTTTTTTTTATTTTTATTTTATGACTGAGAAACTTAGATCAAAGTATCTATAAGAGAATCATAAATATCTGGAATTCTGGATAACCTACCAAATTCCTAGTGTTGAAAATCTAGACATTTTAAGCAATTATCGTGGAAATTTTCTTTTTAAATATAACTCCTCTAGTATATAATATGTACCTGAATATAATCAATAGTTTCAAGTTCAAATATTGAAAGTTACTTTTGCAAGGAGTGTTCATGGTTTCATTAGTTTAATGAAATTGATATTTTATGCTCAATGTGCTTGTTATTCTATATTTTGAATAGTATTGCACAAAAACAAGAATCTAGGGTATTTTGATGTGAATTTTTTCAAGAAACCGCCGTAACTACAGGAAGTCAGTAACATTCACTTGAGTGAATCTTAATTACTCATTTATAAAATTCGACAAAGAAATCCACTACTGCCAGAAATTTCATTCCAGAGCTTTTTTGAATGTGTATTCGATATGACTTGTAAGTATGCAAAATCGGTTGATCAAATGATTGAGAGCATAATGAATGAAAATAAAAACTTTTGAGAAAAATAACAAAAAAAGACAGTGTTGGGACCGTCTGAAAAACAAACAAATGATGATCTACAATAATGAGTATTTTTTTGAGAAAAACAGCAGTAAGATGCTTTCTGACATTAAAAAAATGAAAAAAATGTGTTTTTATAAATGTAGTTTTGAAAAAAATATAAACATTTATTTTAGCGGATTTTTGAATAAAAGAGATGTATGAATTTTATTTTGAATATGTTTCTGATATAGTGCACTACTACTTAATTTTTTCTGCTAGTATTTAATTTATAAAGAGAAAACACACTTTGTTAGTAAAAAACTAATTTTAAGATGTAATACCTATTTTTCTATTTTACGAACTTTCTATTTTGAGAAGTAATTTGCTTACAAGTCAGTTAAATCGAGCTCCAACTGTATACCTATATTAACGTAAGTCACCGAAAAAAATTTTTGTTGAGAAGAGAACAGAAAAGTCCTCTCAATGCTAAATGACTGAATTTATTTTGATAAATATTCAGTTGAAATAATAAATTTTTATTAAAATGTTAATTCCAATTTTTATTAAAATGTGTAGAAACAAAATTCTTATTTTAGTATTTATCAGTTACTAATTTTAAAATGTATGCACCTTTTGGTATATCGCTGCTTTATTTTTAACACGCTTAATAAATTGAGCAGTTTGCTTTTCGATAGCCATCTGCACATTCTATTTTTATCTTGATTAAAATATATTAATTAAATTAACACTCAGTGGATGATATAATGTCAGTATATATCATATGATTAGGTAACTTATAATTGTTAATTAAATCCTTTACTAGAATACTAACTAACTTCCTAAATTATTGTTTGAGTGGTACATGCCATGATGAGCACTTGTCAGCATTTTTTAAAAATTGATATTTTTTGTTTCTATGGTAATGATGGGATTTGTCCTGCAATTCAAAAGAATAATAAATTTTAAAGTAATGCGAAACAAGAATGCAGTACATAGAAATCTAAATAATGTGACTGCAATATTTTTTTAGTTATCGCATTAAAATGAAAAGAAATGCCCCGTAGACACTATTTAAAACTTTACTTGGGAATAAAATTAATTTAGAGGTACTTCCTTTATATGAGGAAAATTAGGTGGTCTGTTAATAAAAGTGGAAAAGTATAATTAACATTAAACACTATTTCCTTATGACTTAATATAAATTGAAAGGTTAATTTTGTGAATATATTTATTTTTCTTCTTCTTTATATTTTATCATGACTTCGCATTAATATGAATTATTCATCAATTTGCTTCACATTTAATCTCAGGCTAAAAAGATAATTCAAACGAGGTATAAAAATGACATTCTTATGACTGCTCTGCAATAAATTACAGATATTATGATATTAAGATTACCTTAAAAATGATAACAGTCTCAAATATTTTCCTTTTTGATGCTTTAACATTCTTATTTCAATGCTTTCTATAAAATAACAATTGATAATCACGATATTTTAACTTCTATGCTATAATGTTATAATATTAGCTACATTTTCTAAGTGACGTTTTAATGTTTTGCAAAAAAATCTCTATAAGAATGCTTTTAATTATTTTGTTAAAAGAAGAAATGTTTTTGTTCTAAGTTGGGTTATAAATTTTCATTCACTTTATTTGAAGTGATATCTAAAATTTAATTTTCATTTAATTGAAAATTTGTCAAATGAAATTCTAATTTCAATTGTAGGTTTAGTTATTTTAAATATTTTTCATTATTGCCTTTTATTTTTTATGTGATAAAGTTAGGAAAAATAAAAGATGGGCCAACTTACCATTTCCCATAGTCTTTTCTCATTTCTTCAGCAATCTTTGCGCAATCTATCTGAGATTGTAACTCAGCATCAGAAGTAACCTGTTCAGTATTTCTAAAAGGACATCCTTGAGCAAAAGGAACAGGAACGCCTAGAAGTGAAGCCAGGCATATAATATTAGTATTCTTTCAGCAAATCCACGAAAGGAATCATTGGTACCAAGAACAAGAATCAAACGTCACAAACCTATCACCAAATTTACAACGATCAATGACTTTCACAACTTCTGGAAATCTAAAATAATTTCGAACAGAACAAAATAAAAAGGAAAACAAAAAGTAAAAATTTCTTATTTCCATTTTTCTTCATATTATTAACTTTTATAATAGTATAGATTTCTTTCTTTCTTTACCCAAATTTTACTCTTATTTCAATTATATCTTTTAAGTTGTTATGTATAAAATAGATTAATATAATATAGAATTCAAACATTCTTTAATATCTGCATTCTGACTCCTTCCAAAGCTTATTTTCCATAACATTTGATTTGATATTGACGATCTGATTTTATCTTTATTAAACATGACATGAAATGAAATAAATTCTGAAATATTCTCGTTTAAAAAAAAACATTTACATTTTTGTAGAAATTATTTTCACCTGTGCTGAAAGAAAATGATATTTAAAAAAGAAGGAACATATAATTCTAGATTTAATATTTCAGTATATAAAATAAAAAAGCAAATATTTAAAATTTCAAACATGTATAATATTAACACATTTGAAATGCTGTGTGAATATACTAGGATCATGATTCTTCTATTAATATCAAGATTATGTCAATAATGTTTTTATAAACATTTTATCTGGAGTTAATTTATTATTCGATGGGCAAAATTTAACAAATATTTCTTAAATGGGTGAGCATATTTCTATTTTTTTATATTAAGGTTTTATTTTCGAATATTGTTAGCAATTTCATTTTTTGTATGCTTCCAAAAATGGTTTCATCTTATTTTAAGTAATGTTTGATTCTATAGTAAGTGAAATCAATCAATGTCACTTTACCAAAAAACTTTAAGCAAGAAAATTCATCTTCACCTTTTATTTAGCTCTTTTTTTTTTAGAATTTCCCATTTTTATAAAAGGATTTTTCCTTTTTAATATTTACTTAACAAAAATGAGAATTGTTTATATAATTCTTAAGTTTGAATCAAATCAAAAATTAATTTCTTCTCATAACATGAAATCAAAATAAATTCATAATATCTCATGCTTTGTTCTTTTGGGAAATTGTTGTAATGATGTATGGTGCTTGGAGTCCATATGGGGAATTCTAGCGGGTAGAACTTTATTACGTGCCATGGAATTATTCAGAGATCCTTTTCTTTAAAATAATAATTAAAAGAGTATTTATAAAATAAGAATGCCAGCAATTTTTTTCAAATCTTTCTCTCTTTAAGTAGGCATTTTTTTTAAAATTTTGATCATGTGGGAGGCCACAAAATAGTTAAATAACTTAATAGTTTTTGTTGATTACTTGTTTTCCTTCCACTTATTTTCATTTTAATTATTTCCCCTTATCTTCTAACAATTTTCGTATACTTTTCTATATCTAGTTTTTCTGCTACCCAATGTGAATTGTAAATATTTAGAATTTTTTTAACTTTTACATGCTAGTTAGTGAATAAATAATATAATAACTAATGTTAAATAAATAATAAGAAAACAACACCAGGGAACAGTGGCCCGTAAAGAACACTTTTTTTAAAAAAAGGATTGGGATTTTTGACAAAAAAAGGAATAGTATGACACGTTTTCAAATACCAGAAAGCAACAGATATTTAGGAGCATACTAAAAAAACAAATTTTAGCGGCAGAAAAAAATGCAAAATATCTGACCGTAACAGAAAATTACATTGAAAAAATCACTTCTTGTCAATATTTATAAGCACTTCTGAAAAGAAACAGCATTATTGTGAGAAAGCATGCAATCTTAAATTGAACTATTTTTCAAAAATAGAAATCAACATATTTTCAGGAAAGCTCTAAAGGTGAGGCAAAATCTGTTTTGAAGGGGAGGAGTAAAACAAATAGGAAAATGTTGGAGAGCAACACAAGTGGACAATCACATTAGAGTCTCATAGATATCTACAAAAAATTCTGAAAATAATAAACATTTTTGACAAAACACATCACTCTAAGTTGGTGCACGAAAACTCCCCACAAACATGAGCCAACAGATATTTAGAACTACTGTGACAATATTTAGGGGATAAAAAAGGAGGGAAAAGAGTGACACACCAGGACGGACAAATTAATATGATGTCAGTGATATAATTCGTTAAAAACTAACTTCCATCTGATGAGTCCATGCAATCATCTTTGAAATTTTTTAGATGTTTGTTTGAATCAATACCAAGTTTCATCAGAAATCCATTCCAGTTCAATGTGTCAGTATTTGTATCCTGAACACCTAAACATGAAGATGTTTATAAAAAATAATTCATTAAGATATTATCAGTAGTGATTTTTAACAAAACTTAACTTCTCAAATTAACTCAGTTCAGAAGAACTATGATGAGGAAAGAGACTAAAAACATGTGTATATATGTATGTATAGATACATAAAATTTATTTCTTTATTAAATATTTTTAACTAGTTGCTTGTTGGACGCAATATATTTTAATGAAAATAAAACTGATAATGTAAAAATCTACATGGTGTTA